>JARSSU010021554.1:0-29787 GCA_029619165.1 Eurosta solidaginis | reverse complement strand
TTTGCGTTTTTAACACAACTAGAGAGACCATATTTACACCCCCAAAAAAATCAGCACCGATAAATTGGGTTTAATATCGGGAGAAAGCTTAATATCTATCCCGCAATCCCGCTATTAAAAACGTTGAACGGGCGGAAAATTCGCGAAACGGCACGGGTGGCAGGTGAGTCTAAATTACTATTAAAAGTTTTTTTTACCGTAGGGATGGGTCCCGAAAAATAAATCGTTTTGAAAAAAGAAAAAGAACAAAACCCATTTAGCTGCAGTTTAAAATAATATCTGATGGAGACCTTTTTTTTTTTCGAACTTTGAAGATTTTTTTTTTGAAAAAACCGGCAAGTACTTGAAATTAAATTTCTTTTTTTCCTTTTTTTCTTTTTCTGCCCACTATCTATTAAAAATTTAGTTTTGTTGTGTTTTTTAATGAAAATTAAAAAAAAATTAAAAAAAAATTATAAAAAAAAAATCAAATAATAAGGCGAGGGAACAACGTGTAAAGGTGGGTCTAAAAATGTCCGTTGTTTTGTTGTTTTTTGGGTCGCCGTAACAAAAAGGATAATAACTTTTAGTTTTGACGGAACTATTTATTTTTTTAAAAGCCGAAAAAGTAATCGGGTGGGGGGGGGAGTGATTTTTTTTTTTTTAAATTAAAAAAAAAAAAAGCGGCAAAATGGTTGTTCGCGGTTTCGCACATGAGCTTTCTAGCCCATTTTTACTTCAATCAGCGTTCTTAAAGCTAGATCAAAGGTAAAAGCCTGATTTAGGAACCAAACATTACATAATGATACCAGGGCGATCTAGGGCGACACAAATAGCAGCCACACGATTTGGGGGAAATAATCTATGGTGTTCGAATCACACTAAACTCGCCCCGGTCAATAACACTGTGAGACCTTTTGAGGTATTGTAGTAACTTGATTGATCGGAGGAGGGGGGGGGGGGAGGATTAGATCTTACGTAAAAGGAAAACTTAATTAAAATATATATAAACATAACTTTCTGAACATATTAACTCTAAACAAACGAGTGTCCTACAACTACGACTATCGACTTAAAAGGATAGTCGGGAGATCTTCTGAGTTCGAGCTGTGAACTGTTATGCAGTCGTTAAAATTTTCTTGAACTTGAACCATGTAATTAATCCAATTATGCCCTCTGATTTTATTTTTTTTAATTTTTTAATTTTCACTGATTTCTCTAGAAGCTATGGATCTGAAATTTTTTTCCACCAAGATATATTTTTGGCACAACCATGTAACTAGGAATGTCTTGTATATTCTGTGAAGATAAGTTGAATCCAAATTCTCGACCAATATGCGAACTTGAATATGTGCATAATTCCTCCAGAATTTCTGTTTTCGCACGAGGGGCGTTTCTATACTTTTAGAATTTGTTGAACATATAGTGAATTGTATTTCTTATACTCGCAGGTTCGTTCTAATTCTTCAGTCGTAAACTACGAGGGCTATTATACTTGTAAGTTGTTAGTCATTTTTATTTTGTATCCAAACATGAAAACTTATAACAAATAGATTCTCCCCACCAATGATATATTTCTGTAACTTAGAATTGTAATCTTGTCGGCTAGATATTCACTAATTCACTAATATTTTCATGACTGTCCTAAAAAAAAAAAAAAAAAATAGGGACTCAAATTCTTGATACTTTATGTGAAGTAAATATATACTTAATATTTATTTCTTGTGGTCAGAACATACTTCGCTATTATATGTAAATTTTTCTCGACATGACAATTCGTTTTTTTTATTTAAATATAAAGAATGAATTTCTTTGTGAAATTCGCATTATCTAGAATTGGGAGAGGGACTTAAAAAAAAAAAAAAAGTAGATGAGTACACCTCATTGAGGTATGCCGGGGGGAGTAAAAATCTTCTCGGGAAGCTTGGAATTGTACATCAATTAGAAGTTTTTCGGCGATCAATCCCTTCTTCTCTGAATAACAGTTTAAATTGTCTAAATATCTAAGTTCTAATTCTAGCAATGAATACTCTGCACGTACATAATCTGGCTATTCCATGCATTCAATTACCTAATTTTCGTTTTTACACTCTGTAATAGTAAGAGTATTGCTTCTTCCTTGAACGGAATGAATGTAAATGGTTTCTAAGAACTTCAACCATAACGTTCAAAAATAAAGAAGCTTACCACGACATATTTCTTTCTGTTAGTACTCCCTTTCACTTCAAATTTGCATTGAAAATATTTATGTCTTTCATTTTCCATATCAGAGGAAATGAACTATTTTTTTTTACTTTCATATGAACATAAATCAAGCATTGTCATAATTAGCAACATGACAATGACAGCAAGTTGTCCATGAATTGATAAATATTTAAATTATCGTTAGTACGCTCAACTGTTTTATGACATATCAGACTTGTCAATCTTGTTGGTTCACCTGACTTCAACTCGATAAAACCGCCGGGCTGATACGAAGGTAGATAGTTTTAGTCTTCTAGTAGCACTCTATTCGACGCCTAAAATTTGGCACTTTCTTCAGGAAGCATGGACTAAACCTGCTTTCGAGACAACATTTCAACACGTGGGGAGGGGGCAGGGGGGGAGGCTTAAGTTCCCAAACGTCGGTGCGGGGGGGTTTTTACCGGTGTAGTCAAAAATAGTCTGGAGGGGTTCGAAGAAAAGTGGGGAAAAGTGGGAGGACAGCTGTGTGTGTATATACAAATTTTCATTATCCAAATCAATAAGTGAATCGTTTACTTGATTTCGTGGTGTAGATATACGTATATTATTTGATGGTGAATGAAACATTGTTAATAGAAATAACTACAAAAATTATATTATAGGAAGAAATAAAAATGTCCGGAAAGGAGCGTTTACAAAACCCAAATTATTAATCTATTTTGATACATATACAGATACATATAAATAATATTAATACTAGATACAGCTCACCAAATATTTGTCGCAATGGTTTTAAAATTGATTGATGAATTTAGACAATGTATTGTGCAATGGCTTTAAAATTGATTGATGAAATTGGACAATGTATTGTGCAATGGCTTTAATTGTTTTGTATTTGTAGCTTTTGTTGTTGTTGCTCTTGCAATGTTTGATTGAAAGGTTGATGTTAATGATGCAGCGGTAACGCCTGAAATAATGACAATCCAAAAATACGACGAAGACGACGTCGTGCAGTTGAAAATAAACTAATTTTATAGAAGTGAATCTAGTTTTTGGACCACCACGTCTACGTCAAATACGCGTTAGAGAGGGCTCTTGTGATGTTCACGATATATTTGGTATATATTTTCAACTTGTTTTTCAGATAATTCTTCGAGTAGTGAGGACACTTCACACTAGTTTAAAGGTACGAATTACAAAACTTTTAACGAGTTAGAGCTGGACGTTGCAAGATGTTACGCACTTTATTTGAAAGTGAATTTAAATAAATCTCTTCGCTGGTCTTTTGTAAATCAATTAAAGTTTGTTCAAGTGCACCACCTTTAAAAATTTGTTTAAGAATTTGCTGATAAAAACGTAATAAGTTGGATATAGTAAACAGAACTATGGTATCGTTTTCGGAAGTCAATATGGTTTCCACTCGCATAATATATAACTAGGAAGAGAATAAATCGATTTTTGCTGAACATCAACTGGTGGCGTTATTATTTCATACAGCATACAAGAATTAAAATTTGATTCGTTGTTTTTGAAGGACGGTTTTAATGTTTGGCTGGCTAGATCGCCAATGTGGCATTTAATATATAAATCACTATTTAATAATAAGCACTATTTATTTTTTATAAAATATTTTTATTTAACCGCTCCTAAAAGTATGTTACAAAACGTTTTAAATATTTCAACCGAATGAAAATTTTTGAAAGACAATATTTTACAATTGAAAAATAAAAATTAACAAGAACAAAAAAATTCAATTTATTTAAAGTAGGTACATTTAAAGTTGAATATAAATATAACCCTACAACACTCACCACGATTCATTTTTATATATATAGATTACCATTTTATAATAAACTACTGATATATTTCTTGTGTTAAATATTTGTTATTTTGTAAAATTTCAGTACTATTCACAGGCTGCAAGTTAATGCCTAATAAATATTACTGCCTCTTTGAATTGAAATGAATCTGCTATTCGTAGTTTTGTTAATTTTTGCGGTGAGGATTTTATCAGTATTTATTGTACAAACATACTATGTACCCGATGAATACTGGCAGAGTTTGGAAGTTGCACATAAGCTAACGTTTGGGTAAGTACCTATTTATGTATGTATGTACTTACATGTTCTCATTTTTACTTCGGAGTTTGTGAAAATGAAGATTTCAAATGGTCACACTTCTCAATCCCTTTTGGCAGCAAGTCGTATTTTGAACTGAGAAAGGAATTGGACAAGTGAAGTTCACCCTCGCTGGAAAATCTCGCATTTTAAGCCTCTCATCTTACCTTTCCTGATATAGGACTTAGAATCAGGGAACAGTAGATAGAGGATGGAAGTAAAAGATATAAGTAATCCGGAAGTTTTTGGCTTAGTTCGTGATGCCATAAATAAATAAATAAATGTAAGGCGCGATAACCTCCGAAAAGATTTTAGGCTGAGCTCTTCCAATTTGCATCGTGCTCCTTATTAATTTTTCCTACAAATTGGAGGGACGGGACCTACTCATTTCATGCCGACTCCGAACGGCATCTGCAAGGCAGATTAGTTTTCACTGAGAGCTTTTATTGGCAGAAAAAAAGGCAGTCGATTCTATGTACCGGAGCGACTCGGGATTTTTCCCGACCAAGGACTGTCATTTCAGTGTGACCCCATTTAATTTGTTTCGTCCCTCCCACAAATTGTCATCCTCCCAGCAGCTCCTTGCAGCAGGACTGCTACATATTCTCTTACTCCGGGAAGGTATCGAACCCAATCCGGGTCCGTCTCCTGACCGCGGTCCTGAGAAATGGTTTTGCTGCATTTGCCAGAAAGTAATCTTTTTAGGACGGTCATACTCTGTTCAGTGTGTCTCGTGCAAGGGATGGTTGCATCGGACAGGTTGTTCTGGGCTTGATCCCAAAACCCGACGTCCACGTAACTTTTATAAATCTTTTGTGGCTCCTTGCTGCTCACGCCCAAGGGCGTCCCGTAGTCTACGCCTAAGTGTCCCCCCACTACTTTCCAGCAGCCTCGCTGCTCAGCAAGCCACAACAAGTACCCGCTGCTGCTCGCGCCCCACGGCACCAACAACTCAAACAGCTGATACCACTCATAACTACTACCTTCGTAGTAGAGCTGGTAGCAATGCTGAGCATCAGCCCCTGCCCCCGTCTTCTTCTCCGCCCCTCTTTTCTGGCAGCAATCGTGCAGGTCAGGGAAAACAGACTCTTAGTCCCCTACCTCCGTTTGCACCGTCTGCCTGCACAGAATATATAGGTTTGCGACATCCGCTCAATGCAGCTCCTGCCTTGGGTGGTGCCACTTTCCTAGGTGTTCTGGTCTCCGCGACGGCAACCCCTCGACGGGTTTCATCGCGCCATGTTGCCAGGTCGCAAACCCAAATCATCCGGGTACCCCAATGCTTGCCCAAGAGCGCCCAGTCCCAAGGCCACACCCAAGTCACCCGTCACTTACCCCTAGAGTGGCGGCGTCACCCCTCATGCACTTCAGAATTCTGCAGTTAAACTGTAATGGACCAACTGGGAAGATTACGGAGATAGTCGATTTCATGAAGCGACACAACATCCGCATTGCTGCGATTCAAGAGACTAAACTCAGCAAGATCTGCATTGCAGACCTGCTCTGGTATAATGTCCACAGGAAAGACCGCGAGAGCGGAAATGGAGGCGGCCTCGCGTTATTATACACCACTCTGTGCAATATTATATATTTGATCCTGGCATCGACCGCAGGGACAATCTCTTAGAACGTCAAGGCCTATCTGTCCGGTCAGGCGATGCAAATCTAGAAATCATCAACATCTACATCCCTCCTGTCACCTGTTGCCCCAGTGGATACCGCCCCAATATCGAGGCCTTACTCACTGGCAACAATCGCATTATCTTAGGCGATTTCAATGCCCATCACGACCTATGGCATTCAAACTTGCGGGCGGACGGTAGGGGTGAGATGTTGGCGGATCAAATAGAAGAAACGACGTTCTGCACAATAAACGGAGACGCCCCCACACGTATGGTAGGAAGCTGTCACAGCTCGCCAGATATCTCAATCGTGAGCGCAGAACTCGTAAACTGCGTCAACTGGCAGCCGATGGTAACATTGGCATCCGACCACCTGCCCATATTTATTTCGTTCGAGCGTACCGCCGACTTCATCGTCACCGAAAAACGCACTTTCATAAACTTTAAAAAAGGAAAGTGGGAAGAATATAAATCTGCAACAGACAGCAGCTTTGCTGCCCTCCCTATCCCGACTGATGCCCGCCAAGGGGAGCGTGCCTTCCGTAAGGTCATTGAATCCGCCTCGGCACATTTCATTCCCGCCGGGAGAATTCCCGAAATCCGGCCCCACTTCCCGGCGGAGGCCGCGAGCTTAGCGAGGGAACGCGACCTTATAAGACAGCTTGATCCAGGCGACCCCCCAAATAAGGGATATAAACCAACGCATCAGATTGCTTGTGGACGAACACAAGCGGGCGAAATGGGAAGAGCATCTAAGAGGTTGCAACCTCTCTACCGGTGTAGGTAAACTTTGGTCCACCGTAAAGTCCCTATCGAATCCAACTAAGCACAAAGACAAAGTTTCCATCGCCTTTGGCGATAAGGTGCTGTCGGATGCGAAAAAATGCGCGAGCGCTTTCTGCCGACAATATATAATGCATCCTACGGTCGACAAAGATAGACGGAGAGCCAATAGACACGCACATAAACACAAATTCAGCGCGTCACCAATCACCATCACCGCTAGAGAGGTTGAGGACGCCATTGGTCGCGCTAAACCATCCAAAGCAGTGGGCCCAGACGGCATAGCCATGCCGATGCTTAAAAACCTAGGGAAAGAGGGTTTCAAATATTTAGCGCATGTCTTCAACCTGTCTCTTTCCACCTTTGTCATACCCGAGAAATGGAAAATGGCCAAGGTGGTCCCGCTACTAAAGCCTGGGAAACCAGCTAACATAGGTGAGTCATATCGTCTGATATCTCTCCTATCGCCAGTGGCAAAGACGCTGGAAGCCATTTTGCTCCCTTATTTCCAAGCACATTTGCAGCTAGCCCCTCATCAGCATGGCTTCAGAAAACTCCATAGCACTACCTCCGCGCTAAATGTCATTAGCACCCAGATAAATTGCGGTTTGAATCAATACCCCCACCATAGAACAGTACTCGTAGCGCTAGTCCTATCAAAAGCCTTTGATACGGTCAACCATGGCTCGTTACTGCAAGACCTGGAAGGGTCTACCCTTCCCCCATGTCTTAAAAGGTGGACCGCAAATTATCTGGGTGGTCGGCAGGCATCGGTGCAATTCAGAAACGAAACATCAAAACCAAGGAGAATTAATCAAGGGGTGCCACAGGGTGGTGTCCTACCCCCACTTTTGTTTAATTTCTACATATCTAAGCTACCTTCACCACCGGAAGGAGTCACAATCGTTTCCTACGCCGATGACTGCACAATAGGCCACAGGCCCAGGCCCAGAGATCGATGAGCTATGCAATAAAATAAACGGCTATCTCCCTGATCTCTCCAGTTTTTTCGCCTCGCGAAACCTGGCATTGTCACCGACTAAATCTTCCGCGACCTTATTTACAACATGGACGCCCCAAATGTCGACCGTATTGAACATCCACGTCGATGGCACTACGCTACCGACTGTCCTACACCCCAAAATCTTGGGTGTGTCGTTTGATCAGGATCTACATTTTGGTGCGCACGCAACCGCAATTGTTCCGAGAATTCAGAGCCGTAATAAAATCCTCAAATCCCTTGCTGGCAGTACCTGGGGAAAAGATAAAGAAACGCTCATGACCACATACAAAGCAATTAGCCAGCCGATTACGTGCTACGCGTCACCCATATGGTCGCCAAGCCTAAAAACTACCCACTGGAAGAAACTACAGGCCTGCCAAAATACTGCTCTCAGAATCGCCACGGGCTGTCTTCTTATGTCCCCAGAACACCATCTGCATAATGAGGCGAGAATACTCCCCATCAGGGAGAGAAATGAGATGCTGACCAAACAGTTTCTGTTGAATACCCAGAAACCTGGGCATCCCAACAGACATCTGATTGACGAACAAGCACCGCCTAGGGGCCTAAGGAGTCATCTCCGTAAACATTTTGAGGAAATACGACACCTGAGAACCCAGCCGTATGAAGCGAAAAAACACAAGCAGGTCCTTGGTGAACTCCATAGACAGGCGTCGGACCTTTATGTCGGGAATTGCCCGGTGAATCCAGTACTTGAAGAAAAATATCCAGAACTCGCGGAAGAGGAACGCATACTCCCCAGGGAAACGCGTGTCACTCTTGCTCAACTTCGTTCTGGATACTGTAACAGGTTAAACTCTTACCTATCCAGAATCCTTAGACTCCCGTTAGAGAATATTGAAGAGGAACGCATACTCCCCAGGGAAACGCGTGTCACTCTTGCTCAACTTCGTTCTGGATACTGTAACAGGTTAAACTCTTACCTATCCAGAATCAACCCCGACATACAAAATGTATGCCCCGCTTGCAATGTGTCCCACATGACACCAACCATCTCTTTAATTGTAATGTGGAACCAACGCCTCTAAAACCCCTTTCCTTATGGTCCACCCCTGTTGAAACGGCAAGTTTCCTTAGACTCCCGTTAGAGGATATTGATGACAATTTGTGATCGGTCGCGGCTATTAGGTGGGGCGAGCATTGCTACAACAACAACAACATTGGCAGAAATACACTCGGAGTGCTTGCCAAACACTGCCGAGGGGCGACCCCGCTTAGAAAAATTTTCTTCCAATCGAAAAACCTTGTTTCTAAAATTTTGAGGTTGCATTTCCCGGGGCGTGAATCCAGAATCTTCGGCGTGGTAGGCGGAGCACGCTACCATCACACCACGGTGGCCGCCGTGATACCATCGGCCTGTATATAAATTTTAATGATGAGTTGTACGAAGATTACGCAGATACGAGCATAGCGCAGTGACATGTCGGAAGCGGCTTTATGTATCTTGGTGCTCTCGATTGTTGTTGTAGCGATAAGGACACTCCCCGAAAGCCTTGGGCATTGTTATCGATGTTAATGGTCCTTCGCAGGACGCAGATCAGATAAAAGTAGTTGCACCATGCATTATGTATAGAACCTAAATTTTATTTTTCGTTGTTCGCACTAACTATGGCTCATAAAAGGTAAAACAATTTAATTTATTAAAAATTTACCGACATTAGGAAACGATTCTCCTCATTTCAGGCAGGCGTTATTTTATTGTAGGCCTAATAAATAAATTCTACTTTGGACTATGTAGGCAATTGAAAAGTAAAGTCCTCTCGGCACACGAAATCCTGGTATATGGTGCTGAAGCATGGACCATGACCACATCAGATGGTTTGGGGGTTAGAATATATCCGCGGTAGGTATGCCTATCGTAAGAGGCGACTAAAATACCAGATTCAAGGGGTTGTGTAGCGCAGCCCTTTCAGGTTGCCATAGAAATATATAGCTTCTCCAAACCCAATTGCCAACCTCACCTATCCGTGGCGAATCCTGTTTCATTAACAGCCGAGGCTATGGGGACCCCTTCTCATGGATCTAGAAGGTGGGATAGCGGGATGGCCTAGAAGGACGCATGTGGTCATAACAAATCGTTCCCGAGATGCTAGGGCTTGGTACCGGAACGTACCGGATCTGCATCTGGCAAAGGACCATCAACATAGATAACACTCCCCAAGGCCTTCCGGGAGTCTCCTTATCGCCACAACAACAACAACATCAGATGAAGCTGCTTTGGGAGTCTTCGAGAGAAAAGTTCTTCGAAAGATTTAAGGACCTCTACGCGTTGGCGATGGCGAGTACCGAAGAAGATTTAACCATAAGCTGTACGAGCTTTACGCAGACATAAACATAGTACAGCTAATTAAAACGCAGTGGCTGCGCTGGCTAGGTCATGTTATGCGAATGAAAGATGACGCTCCGGCCAAGAAAGTGTTTCTATCGGAATCCGCCTATGGAAAAAGAGGTAGAAGGCGGCCCCAGCTCCGCTGTAAGGATGAGGTGGAAAATTATTTAAACTCACTTGGTGTGACCAATTGGCTCCGGTTGGCAGAGAGAAGAAGCGACTGGCGCGCCTTGTTGGAAGGCCATAACCGTTTAAACGGTTAAGCGCCAATTAAGTAACTAATGTCTCCAACGTTTTCTTCCGCATCGGTTAAACAACCGGGAAAAGCAACAAACAAAATTTTTAGAAAAAAGTTGTTTCAATTTAAAAACATTTCTCCAAGCTAAGGTCGCTCCTCGACAGTGATTTGGCAAACACTCCAAGTGTGCTACTGCTATGAAAAGCCTATCAACGAAAATTCATAAGGAGACAACCAAAAATAGCACGATGCTAGATCTCCCCTTGGATATATCGTGCCTTGACTATTTGCGCTTTTCGTGCTAAACTTCCTTTCCAGAGCCTCGCCTGCTAAATAAAGAAGATTCGCAACGGATAGGTGCGATTGTCAATTGAGTTGGAGAAGCTTAAGTTATGCTGGTAACCACTGTTCTTGTTGCAGTGATAAAGACACTCCCCGTTGGTTTTGGGGAGTGTTATCGATGTTGAGGGTCCTTTGCCGGATATAGATCCGGTACGTTCGATCCACCATTAAGGAACAATCCCAACCATCTCGGGAATGATTTAATATCACCACATTGAAACTTCTAATTCAATGAGAAACCCAGGGTCGCCAGAACCTCGCCCGCTAAATATGTGTAAAATACATTCATATTTGTAACAGGATCCGCCTCGGGTAGGTGAGATTAACAATTGGGTTGCGAAAGCTGTGAATTGCGCTTATCAACCGCTGGAATACCGCTGGTAACCACTTGAAACCCGTATTTCAATGATTCCTTTTGCTCTCTTTTCGTTGATAAATAATATTAAGTCTCAGGCTTAAATATTTACTTTTATATATTAAAATTTTTATATTTTAAATTTAAAGTTTAAATTTAAAAATTTAAAAATATAAAAGTAAATATTTTAGCCTGAGACCTTTTCTCTTTTCTACAGCTACGGCTACTTGACATGGGAATGGAGACAAGGAATTCGAAGTTATATCTATCCATTAATTATTGCAGTGTTTTATAAAGCACTCGCTTTACTGAATTTGGATAATGTGCAGTTATTGGTGAGAAATTTGAAGAAATTAAAAAAAATGTCACTTTTTGATTTGTATATTGCAGATAATTTTACCGCGCATATTGCAAGCCACATTAACAACATATTCCGACTATCGATTTTTTGTGTGGTCTGGCAAAAGGAAATGGGCACTCTTTCTTATACTTGTACCGTGGTTTTGGTTCTATACGGGCTCGCGTACTTTATCGAACACCCTTGAAACATCTTTGAATACAATTGCCTTGAGTTACTTTCCTTGGGTTGGAGAGGGGTCAACTTATTTATGGTTTGCAGCTGTTTGTTGTTTTTTGAGGCCAACAGCGGCAGTTATTTGGATACCATTATGTATTTATCATTTACGTAAAAGTCGTTTGCCTGCAAATGAACTTATTTTCAAACAGATTTTATTAATTGGGTTAGTTGAAATGATGGCCAATGCAATGAATAATGCACGGAATTATTTACTTATTTTCATTTTTAATAGATTCTTAGTTGGCGGAATTGGTGTATGTATTGATTCATACTTATATGGTAGATTAATCGTTACACCTTACGAGTTCTTCAAATACAACATTCTACATAATATTGGTAGTTTTTATGGCTCCCATCCATGGTATTATATAATATTGAATTAAATTAAATTATTCCAATATATTACTTTTACTATTATTATATTGTTTTAGGCATTGGTACTTCACAGTTGGGTTACCAACCGTTTTAGGAATCAATACGTTACCGTTTATTTTCGGTATAATTGACACTGTGCGTTCTAAGAGAAATTATCCTGTACGCAAACAATTACTGATCCTGATTTTGCTGTCATTAGTTGTACTAAGCACTATAGAGCACAAAGAATTTCGCTTCGTAACATCGTTGTTACCGTTATGTCTTTACATTACCGCAGATACATTAGCTCGTTGGAGTTATAATGCTTCCAAGTAAATTAGTATTCATACATTTTACTATTAAATGAAAAATAACTAATTTACATGTTTTTAAATTTTTATCTTTTAGGTCTTTACTTTGGTTTACTTCTCTAGTAATATTCTTTGGAAATATAACGCCCGCATGGTATTTAAGTACAGTTCATCAGAGAGGACCACTAGATGTAATGAATCATATACAACAGATTGCCCGAGATTATCGTGATGAAAATGAACATCGCGCTAGTATACATTTTTTAATGCCTTGCCATTCAACACCATATTACAGGTTTGTTTTTTAGTAAAATACAGAGCAGCAATCCTTTTCGATGTTGGTTAATTCTAGTCCAGTGTAGTAAGAAAAGTGTAAATTTTTAAACCTCACACTTACTGAGTCTAGCTTTAGGAGTCAAGCATGAAAGAAAAGATTTTGCCTTAACTTCTTAATAGGCTACTGTTGATATTTTTAAAGACCGGATGCACCTCACTTTGACGCAAGACTTCAATGTATGATTCAGTTGCAGTCTTCCTACAGAGAGTTTGTGGAACGTAATGCGAAGTAAAAAGTTAACATATTGCGTTCTTAACTCCAAAATTTGTCTAATATGCTTGTTACACCTAGCTGTACTTGTACACTGCAAGTTAGGTAACGGTAACTTAGATCTAGCTACTTAGAGAATTGTTGGGTAGCAACGATGAAGCTCCGAATGATACCGATCTCAACTTTAGATAAATCCTCGGGAGATCTAAGTGAGTCGCGGCCGAAGTACTTTCGCCTAGTTCTGGCAAAAGCTGGGCAATCAAGCATAAAGTGATTTCGTGATTCCACCTCCTCATCCTCCATACAGCTGCAGCAGGATGGAGTTTCCAGTATATTGAGACGTACCGCATGGATACCCATGGGACAGTGCCCTGTCAAAACCCCAATGACCATTGATAGGTGAGCCTTAGTGAACCCAATTATTTCAGCAGACCTCCTGCCATCCACTTTCGGCCAGAAAGATCTTGCTACCCTGCAAGACGTGGTGCCCACCCAACGTTTGCTGAACTGACTCGAGGCCCAGCTATGGAGAAGCAATCCACAGGTGGCCAGCGGAATCCCGAAATCCCTACAGCCATCTTCATCCGGTTCAGTTGTACCGATGCGGGCTAAGCGATCCACTTGACAGTTAACCGGGATATCACTATGGCCGGGGACCCAGATAATCTTAATTGTAAAATAATCCGATGCAATCGCAAGTGAGGTCAAGCACTCCCAGACCACCCTCGATCGCACTGTAGTTGAGCTCAAGGCCTTGATAGCCGTTTGGTTATCAGAGTAGATGTTAAATTCCCTAACCGTAGTAGCACTGGATAGCATTTCATCCACCGCATCCTTAATCGCAGCAACTTCCGCTTGGAATACACTGCAGTGATCAGCCAACTTAAACTTGCGGCTTACATTTAGCTCTTGACAAAAGATCCCCTCACCAAACTTTCCGTCCAGCTTCGACCCATCCGTGAAGAAGTTAACCGGTCCCATACCCCAGATATTTCCCCTTCCCCACTCCTCTCTTGGTGGAATGACTGGGGTAAAGGTTGTATAGGGAGCAGTTATCGGCATACAATAGTCCGTTCTGTCCGGGATAAAGCCGAAACTAGTAAGAAGGCTAGAGTGTCGGAAGTCAGAAAGCCCATAGCCCATATCACGAAACCTGACCAACGACCTTGCCGCGGCCGCCTTTCCCGCAATATCTACTGGATATATGTTCAGCATGACGTTCAGTGCCTGTAACTTTGATTGGATAACGGCTGGTTGTACAGGTATAAAGGAATTGAGATAGATATTCCATATATCAAAATCATCAGTATCCAAAACAGAGCCATGTCCATCCGTCCGTCTGTCCGTTAACACGATAACTTGAGTAAATATTGAGATATCTTCACCAAATTTGGTACACGAGCTTATCTGGACACAGAATAGATTGGTATTGAAAATGAGCGAAATCGGATGATAACCACGCCCACTTTTTACATATATAACGTTTTGGAAAACAAAAAACCTGATTATTTAGTAAATAATACACCTAGAATGTTGAAATCTGACGTGTGGACTGATATTGAGACTCTTGAGAAAAATTTGAAAATATTTTTTTTAAATGGGCGTGGCACTGCCCACTTGTGATAAAATCAATTTTACAAATATTATTAATCATAAATCAAAAACAGTTAAACCTATCGTAACAAAATTCGGCAGAGAGTGTGCCTTTACTATAAGGAATGCTTTGAAGAAAAATGTAAGAAATCGGTTACGAACCACGCCCACTTTTATATAAAAGATTTTTAAAAGGGTCGTGGACGAATAAAATAAGCTATATCCTTGCATGTTTTTGTTGTTGTTGTAGCGATTAGGTTACTCCCCGAAGGCTTTGGGGAGTGTTATCGATGTGATGGTCCTTTGTCGGATACAGATCCGATACGCTCCGGTAACACAGCACCATTAAGGTGGTGGCCCGACCATCTCGGGAACGATTTATATGGCAACATTAAACCTTCAGGCCATCCCTCCCTCCCCACCCCCAAGTACCATTAGGAGCTTGGGGTCGCCAGAGCCTCGTCTGTTAGTGAAACGGGATTCGCCGCTCGAAGGTGAGGTTGACAATTGGGTTGGAGAAGCTATATATTGCGCTACACAACCCCTTGAATCCCATATCTTTGCATAAAAGAGCTTTATATCAATGGTATTTCATTTCCCAAGTGGATTTATACCAATAAATAGGAAAGACTTCAAATTTTAAAAAAGGGGCGTGGTCACGCCCCTTTTATGACTAAGCAGTTTTCTATGCTTCGGGAGCCATAACTCGAAGAAAAATTTGTTCAGAATAGAACCATATGTATATGTATTATTGCGCAGCCTTGTAACACTGTTAAGCACACAAAACAAACAACAACAGCATTTCAAGTGTACAGCTGGGTATGTAATGTTCGGTTTCACCCGAACTTAGACTTCCTTACTTGTATTTATGAATGTTTTAATATTCCGCCTACGTATCTATAGTTGTCATTAAATTGCTGCACAATGTAATTTTACTGCTGTATAAGAGTTGCTTCCTTAATTTCTATAAAATCTTGTTTTATTACAGCCACGTTCATGAAAATGTGACAATGCGCTTCCTCAGATGCGAGCCTAATTTACAAAACGTACCCGATTATGTTGATGAGGCCGATCAGTTTTATAAGTCGCCAGTACATTGGTTACGCTCACATATTCCTTCACATCCACGCTCTGCAATGCCCTCGCATATTGTACTGTTTGAACCTTTGGCTCCAGTAATAAATGAATTTTTAGTTAATTATAAAGTTATACATCGAGTTGTCAATGCAAACGTTAACGAAAATGTTTCACCCCAATTGCTGATGCAGGAATGGTCAAGAATTCTTAAAGAAAAAGAAGTTGATGTGCACACGCTGATGAAGAATGTAAATAATAGAATAGGCAAAAATATACTCGTTTATCAACGTTTACGCATTGGCGAAGAAAATTCATTCAATAGAGATGAGTATATTAAAGCAAAACAAACAGCTTCAGCTTCTCAGGATGTAAAAGTTGGCAAAGCAGAGCATCCATACGACAACGACGAAGATTTGGATAATCCACAAAATATGTTCAATTAAGGAATTAATAAAAGAAATAAGAGATGTGTATTTCCTTAAAAGAATACTACAAAATAAATACCACGACCAATGAAAAAGCAATATATTGTAAAAAAAATTTTGAAAAATATTTTGTATTAACTATTTTATATGAAAAATCTTAAGAGGTGTCGTGGGTTTTGTCCGACTTTGTAGTAATGCAATATTAGAACAAACTCAAAATAGATATTTTTTGAGGTTCTACAGCAACAAAAACAAACAATACGTGGTTAAGTAGTGCAAGTGGTAGATTTTGCTTATACTTATTTTTATTTGTAAGCTTATTTTGTGTTTATTTATTTTAATTCCCTAACTCATCACGTTAAATGACAATGTTTATAGATAAGAGAGTTTTTAACAATAGGCTACATATTTGTCAATATTTTTAAGTACATACATACGTTGTATTATTAAACACAAACCACCGGTTTATGCATACATACACTATTTAAATGTAATATGAATTTGTCCAGCCAATTTCTAAATAAAGTTTAAGATATTGCTTTCATTATTATAAAAATTGTATCTTTAAAGTAGTAGTTAGGCTATAAGTAAAACGTCTTTATTGAAAGTAAAGTTTCAAAGGTTTTTAATAAAATTTTTAACTACAAAAGAAATATGTCTCGCTCGACTGTGTTATAGTGTGGTTTCATTATCTGCTGCCATCTAAAATCACAACCATTCAATCTTACTTTGTCATCGAGTGTCGATAGCCACAGAAAAAACTGATCCATGATCGAAAACTTTCTTTTACTTCCGAACAGCTCCGAAATGATGTTGCTAAAATGATGGACACTCCCCAAAGGTTTTGGGGATCATCGTACCTAATCTGTATCCCACAAGGGCCTGGCCACATGCTACCATGTATTTAAATCTTCGGGCTATTTTCGCAGTTAGAACAATACTAATATAGTAGCCTCAGGGATAACTCGTATTGTGGGCACACTGGCTCTGTCTACACCTTTTCGAGTTGAAGTTCAGAAATTTACAATTCAAGTTCAGAAAATTAAATTGAAGTTCAGAATTTCCAATTTAAATTCAGAAATTTACAATTCAAGTTCAGAAATTTACAATTCAAGTTCAGAAATTTACAATTCAAGTTCAGAAAATTACAATTCAAGTTCAAAAATTCCAATTTAAATTCAGAAAACTACAATTCAAGTTCAGAAAATTACAATTCAAGTTCAGAATTTTCATTTCAAGTTCAGAAAATTACAATTCAAGTTCAGAAAAATTACATTTCAAGTTCAGAAAATTACAGTTCGAACTCAGAAATTTATAAGTAGGGTGTTAATTTTCAAAAGTTATTTTATTTAATTAATTTTATACTTATAAGTTACTTGCGGAAGTGTTGATGCTTCGTTGATATTGTGCTCCCAATCGCCGTCAGCTAACGCGAAATAGGGAAAGCTGGCATGGTTTGTTACGAAACTGCCAAACATCGCGATTAAGAGCCAATTCATGATGAATGACGATGATGGCGGATAAGTTGAGATATTTTGACATATGGCGCCAAGGTCTATGCAGACAGTACATATACGTTACTTCCGGGAGTGTGGACGTTCCGTTGACTGTTTAAGTGGTCATATCTGCGTCATCACTGCTGTCATACTCAGTGCAGATCAATGCTTGTAGGGCTAAGAATATAGCTGGATGGCATTGCAATTGCTACTTATGAGCGAGAGTTTTTTTCTTCGCTATCTCGCAAAATTGATTTAAACGAGTTAAGATGACCAATGCTTTCTTAACACATAGATACCATCTTACATACATTTATTTCCATTGGATGAAAAAAAAATACCCGACAAATTTTCTGAACTTGAATTGGAAATTTCTGAATTTAAATTGCAATTTCTGAACTTGAATTGTAATTTTCTGAACTTGAATTGAAAGTTCTGAACTTGAATTGTAAATTTCTGAACTTGAATTGTAAATTTCTGAACTTAAACAGGAAAAGGTGTAGTTCGATATTAGTCTCGTGGACTTGTGCGCTGAGCTTGAAACCCACCACGTAAAAACCACATGCAATGAAAAATAACTAGGTGCTACGAGCTCCGGATGTTAACTCCCTTTTTTGTGACGTTTGGTTTTGGTTTGTAATGTACTTAGACTGCAGGGGAAATGAAATGAACGGGGCAGATCATGCAGACAATTGAGCCATGGGACTTCTGCTATATAGGCAGCAGAAAGAAAATCGAAATACAGTCTTGGTGTTGGTTTTATGTCAGAAAACAAACTATGTCACCAAATACTGATGTTGGTGGAGAGATGAGGTACCCGACGTGGATAAGTACTGATTTAATAATACCGATACTATATTTCTACCAAAATGCTATGGCATTCATATTGAGGCAGCGTAGGAGAAATCAGCCGTTTGAACGAAACGGGCATAAACAGCCTCTGAGGTTCACCACAAAGATTATGCAAAGTCGGTGAATGCCCGCCGAACCCTGCTCTCAGAGTCCAATACCGGATAACTACCCATAGTAGAGGAAAGCGGACTTAATGCGGTAATAGGATACACTCCTGCTTACCCAAAATCAATCCCGACATAATCAATGCAAAGTTTCCCCTCGTGACACCAACCATCTTTTCAATTGTAATGTGGAACCCATGTCTCTTTGGTCCAACCCTACTCAGCCTGCAAGTTTCCTTGGACTTCCATTGGAAGTTATTGACGACAATTTGGATGAACGAAACACTTCTACATTTATCAGAAAATGCTACAGATGAAGGTTGTAAAACAAAGTAAATTTGCTGCTGCCGTTCGAAATCAGCATAGGAAATAATTAAAAAGTTGCTTAAGTCAAATTAGAAAAGAAGCTCACCTAAATGTCATCGAAGGTATATCGCGCCAAGTTATTAATATAATTATTATTGGAGTCGAAACCTAATAAACGATGAGAATTATAATATACGAGAGCGAACAGCGGGTTAGAGGATCAGAATATACCCGCGGTAGGTATGCCTGTCGTAAGAGGCGACTAAAATACCAGATTCAAGGGGCTGTGTAGCGCAACCTTTCAGGTTGCCAGCGCAATATATACCTTCTCCAAACCCAATTGTCAACCTCACCTATCCGCGGCGAATCCTGTTTCACTAACAGACGAGGCTCTGGCGACCCCAAGCTCCTCATGGAACTTGGGGGTAGGGAGGGAGGGAATGGCCTGAAGATTTAATGTGGCCACATAAATCGTTCCCAAGATGGTCGGGCTAGCACCTTAATGGTGCTATGGTACCGGAGCGTACCGGATTTGTATCCGGCAAAGAGCCATCACATCGATAACACTCCCCAAAGCCTTCGAGGAGCAACCTTATCGCTACAAAAACAACAGAGCGAACAAAACGCGATTTATTTTTAATCGATAATAGTTTTTAGGTTCATAAATAATTTGAATCATGTGTTAGTCACAGTACAAATGAAAGTAAAAATATCTATTATAATTGGTTAACCCAATGCTTGCGTTCAGTTACTTGTTCACGTATACCATCATGTCGATGCAAGTAGTACGATTACGTATCTTTTAATCCGAAAACTATGTTTCATGGGGTAGTTTTACCATCACGGATGTTACCAACCGACTCCTGGGCCTGTATTACGTGTTACGATCAGTGACTGAAAACCATTTTCAATCAAGCGACAACTATTCAACTGTCAAACTATATCTAAAAATTATTATAAGTTATGGATCTAACAAGTACTATTTGTCGCTAGTTCGCATATGCCATTAATCGGATCCGCGATTTCAGAGCTATTGTGATTTAAAAAATTAGTTTGGATCACGGATCGTAACACGTAATACGGTCCCTGATTTACCGCTGTGTCAAAATGTACATTGTGTATTTTTAATTAAGTACTAATAAAATACGCATTGTATGTTGTACATATTTTAATGTGGAAGCGTTTTATTGCTGCAAAAAAGTTCGAATACTCGTATTGAATGTATTGTGTTTTTTTATTGTATCCATGCTCCTATTGCATACTTAGACCCCACCTACGTACGTCCATATTTATGATTTTTATTACTATTTGAATCAGTTGAATTAGATGTCTTGCATATCCATTTCATTGTCTATGTGAATGCGTTAAAGTTTCTTGGCCAATTTGTGTATCTCATATCTACTTTAGGTTCGTGTTATAATTAACTCTGTATCATCCGGCGCATAATCTTAGGTAAGGGCCAGTGGTTTCAAATGACCAATTGTTTGATGCTTGGACTGTTTTGTTGTTTGTGTTATGGATGTGTGTAAGTGGTAGTCGCTAATGCAGCTGTATTTTAATGCGGTGGTTGTTAATGATGCAGTTGAGCAATATGCATCCAAATTGTCGACGTACTGCTTGAGCTCAAAGGTGACTTCTACATTGAATTAAAGTTAATACTTTGTAAATTCATTGCAGCTGCTTCACTAACATTAGTCGTTCCAGCACTAGCCGTTGTCCCAATACCAGTCGCATCTATATAGCGCTGTGCAGAGAATGTGTGCAGACCAGCCTGTGAAAAATCCATATTTCGAGCATCGGAAAAGTTCATAGCCCCCAAAGCTGAATTTGCTCCAACTGCACCAACAGCTGTGGTTACATGATGTGGTGCACACATAACAGATGTATTCGCGGTAGCTTGGATTTGCACATTTAATGCAGACTGGCTTTCTACTGGAGTTGTCACAGCTCCTGTTATAAGTTCAGACTTGTCATCAGTCGTATCAGCGTTAACTGCATTTGATGTTGTTGGTGATGATGACATATTTGGCTCTTGCTGAACAAGTTGTTCTTTAATGCTGCGGCGAGAAACTGGATAGCCACGCTTTTTGTACTCTAACCATAAAGTACGATTATTAACACCATATATCCGTGCAGCCTTGCAAAAGCCAATACCACCAGAGCGTACGGCCTCTAAAGCGTTTATGAAATTTTCACTACCTTGAGGGTTTGTAGAACGTTTACGTTTTGCTACCTGATTGCCACCGTTTTCGTTGATTGTGTTAACAAGACTCGAGCTATTAACAACCCCGACGCCTCCATTATTTCCACCCCCACTTCCATGTGAACCTGTATTACCTGAAGAATTATTACTAGATCCACTTCCTGAAGCATGTACAGGCAGTTGTAGGGGTGTGCCACTTTGGCTGTAAACTGACTGTACAATCGGTTTGTTGGCTGTAGTCGATGATAAGCTTCGAGCTGCTGAAGTACTACCACCATAACTACTGGCTAGGCTATTAACATTATAATTCGTGTTGAATATGTGGCTACATGTCTAGTAGGTGTTATTGCCAACATCGTACTTACCTCACATTTAGTTGTTGCTCCTTCGTTTTTTTGTCTTTCATATCATCTTCCAGAGGTTCACTTTTAATATATTCGCAAAAATCGCCTTGTGTATCTTTACAGTGATCCAGTATATGATCTAAGGTTTGTAAATGTTCAGCAACTCGTGATTGTGCTTCCTTTTGCTTAACAACCTGCTCTGTGGTTTTTATAAGTGCTTCTTGTGTGGAAAGGTGTACATTTTGAACATTGCGGTTGATGCGAAAACTTGCCAACGAGAGAGAACCTTCACCGTTTGCTCCTGCTTGGTGTTTGATCGCTGGCTTTATAGTCATATTTAAATCCGTATGTTCTTTAGATAACAGTTCGCGCATTTGTTCATCGGATTGTACGCACATTTGTTGGAACCGATATACACTCACCAATTGCTGCAGGCATTTACAGCAAATTTTTGTTGGCAACCGTCACTAAGCTGTATTTCTACTTGCGGTACAGCATTGGTTATCAGTTCAGCGATTCGCAAAGAGTCACATTCTTCAATTTTGTTGAAAATAGATTGCCATTGTTGTAGTGGTTCAGTGTAACCACCGGAGGAGGTCCTTCAACCTTAATCATGCAAGTGCGGCACATGCAATCAAAATATTGCTTACTTATATCCATTTTAGCAGCCTAACTAATATCTTTGTCTCGTCCACTTCTATAAATTAAAGGAATCGTTTTTATGCCGAAAAATCGCAATACCAATTCAAGGAAAACAAAAAATGAAATATGATTATTTGACAAAATAGATTAATTTATACCATTGTGTACTATATAGTTTGGCAGCTTAAGTAGAGGTTATGTAGCGAATAGAGTGGAAGGCAGTGGACTAGGCAGTCGAATGTCATATAATGAAGGAATGGTGTTCGGTGATTTTTCAAAGTTATTTTAAAAGCTTTAATATAAATAAAACTATTGTTTTAATAACAACAAAAACGCCATGTATATTCTGTATGCATAAATTTGTAAGGAATATCCCACTTTAAAATTCGATTTAAATAATCTAAAGTTTATTTTGAAACTGAGTCGAGAACTGTGCGTGTGAATGTGCGAATTGTCACCAATCAGCTGTTTGTTGCGCTACTTGGTAAAATTACAATGATTTATACTCACAAATTGTCATTTCCATTAAAGGTACATGCATATTTGAAGGCGCGCGACATGATGCGACAGCGGCACGACCGAGGGATGGATTCCTATAGCAAGCGGCCCGAGAGATCTACATAATTTGTAAATCACAACACAGCGGGGTAATAATTTATAACCGGGGTCGCTTGCTAATCTCAAGTGCTATTGATAACAAATTTTTTAATTTTTCAAAACAATTTGATTATCTCAAAGAATGTTAATGAAACTCGTTGCAATCATGCAACAACAATCTGAATGTTGCTGAAAGTTCTCCGAATGTCAACAACAAAAAACAATGCGTCAACTTCCCCGTCTAGTCCTATCATACACAACAACAACTCACGTGTCGCCAGTTTGCAATCAATCCTCTGCAAATACCAAACGGTCTTTCTTCCAACAATGGTCGTGCTCTGCTTACATTTTCTTCTTCGTCTACATCTACTTATTCTAACAAATCAGATATGCTAAACACTTTCTCAAATAATCATCTACTGTTTTTATCTCTCAACATCCATCCACTCCTACACATACAAACGAACAAACACAATCATCAAAGTCTCTCACTATATATATATTATAATAACATTTCTACTTCTACTGTACATTGGCTTCTACAATTTCTACTTCTACACTTGCATTTAATACGCAACCACTCGTGTCAAATACTCTCACTGTTATAACGATAATACTCCTACAAATACATCAGCAGCAACTAAAGCGCCAAATACACGATACGAACATTTCCGCGAACATTCCTGTTATGTCATGTTTCTGCGACCTTTTCTGTTGTTGTTGTTGTTGTAGCGATAAGGTTGCTCCCCGAAGGCTTTGGGGAGTGTTATCGATGTGATAGTCCTTTGCCGGATACAGATCCGGCACGCTCCGGTACCACAGCACCATTAAGGTGCTGGCCCCACCATCTCGGGAACGATTTATGTGGCCTCATTAAACCTTCAGGCCATCCCCTCCCTCCCCAACCCCAAGTTCCATAAGGAGCTTGGGGTCGCCAGAGCCTCGTCTGTTAGTGAAACAGGATTCGCCGCGGATAGGTGAGGTTGACAATTGGGTTTGGAGAAGCTATATGTTGCGCTGGCAACCTGCAGGGTTGCGCTACACAGCATCTTGAATCTGGTATTTTAGTCGCCTCTTACGACAGGCATACCTACCGCGGGTATATTCTGACCCCCCCTAACCCGCTGTCGTGTATGGTGGTGTTTGCCAGTTCGCGCAAATGTTCTCCAAAAATTAAAATATTTTAATTTTTGGCGAATATTTGCGCAAACTGTTCGTGCGTGTATGGCGAAATAGCTCATAATCGTAGTAATTTCTGAACGGAACAGACGTGCGCGGAAAAGTAAAATGGACAATAAAAAATGTATGAGTGACTTTATTGAAATGTATAAATCTTTGCCTTCATTGTGGGAAGTAAAAAGCAAAGATTATTGTAATAGAATTAAAAAGAATAATGATTATGCGACTTTAATCGAAAAATTAAAAGAAGTAGATCCTGATGCCACAAAGGATACAGTTATAAAAAAAACAAGTAGTATCTCATTATTGTATCCCGTTTCGTTATGAGTGGCAAAATTTTTTTTAAAGTTGGTCAAATGTTGCCTTGCTCATACGAACATAATTTTTAAAATCATTTTGTGACGTGGATTTCAGTTCTTTAATAAGCTCACTTTGTCCAGAACTGCTCGTTTTTTAAACCATTCTTTGCACCAAATTCTTTTTTTTCGATCTTCTCTCTTTTTTTACGCTTAATTGCCACAGCGAGCAATATTGCTGCAGCAAATTGTTGTCCGTATTCATCGCTGTCTGAAAGAGAACTAATGTTCGGCCAAAAGTTCGTAGGGTGTATGGCCAAAGCTGCGAACAAGATTGCGGAAATGTTTGTGTCGTGTATTTGTCGCTTAAGGTAAAGTCTACTGCCAACTCCAAGCAGAGAAGAAATATGAAAAATTCGAGAAATCCGATGACTGCCACTAACAGTGAGTTATCAAATACTAGCACTCTGTCCTCTTCTTCCGCTGCATCATACGTAATGCTCCTGCCAGCGCTCTTAATAAATCACCTCTGCCAACAAATGCCCACATTACAGTGAAGCCTAGCATAAATACACCAAAAGAAAAAGTCGTGTACCCTACAAGATACTGACTATCATATGACTATCATCTGATTGTCAGCAATGTCAACCTAACGATCAGTGCCTCATACAAACTTTCTATCACTAACTTAAGGGGACTTGCGCAAATGTGATGTAAACAACTGTGCACGTGTGAGTTTTTGTCTCCTTCTTATACACCAACATCGCCTACTAATTAAGTATATAGCCGTACTGCTCACTCTCATTCCTTTTCCTGATCAGTGCTGACACTCTAACTATCAAAAAGTGTCATAAATGATAGTTTACTGAAGATATCAGGTTTGACTGTTATACTCTCATAAATGACAATTGTTATATTCCGCCAAAATTAAACAATGCTTTTTGCTTTTTATTTACTTTATTTCACTACGTTTTTAATTGTTGTACGTGATAAAAAGCATACGCGTTTCTTATTTGTTTAAATAAATAGTCTTATAAGAATTCGAGTTCAGAATGTTCAATTTAAATTCAGAAAATAACAAAACAACAGAAGAGCGGGTTTCTCATGCGGAAACACATTTAAAATGAATCACCACTAACCACTATTATTTTTCGCGTATCAATTTTTGCGTGAGCCCCATACATTCCGACAGCTTTTGGTATTTTTTAATATTATTTCGATTTTTTTTCTTTTAGCATGGGGCTTTGAAATTGCTCCCTTTTTCATTTTTAAACTTATTTTTTATATGGTTTTCGTCGGTTGAAAATGGCGGAATTTAAAAATAACAAAACAACCGTGATAATCATTTGATTGTCATATGACAGTCAGTAGTGACAACATGATTAATCGGATAAACTGTTCTCGCATACATAAACCTCCGTTGAGAATTATGTATCTGTCTCACATGCATACTGGTTCTGCTGTATGTTCTTTTGTTCTGTACCAGGTGTCCGAAGCTTTCCCAGTTTGAGTCCTTTTTCATGATTATAGGCTGTCGTGGGAACACGCGGACATGCGTGAGCGATCAAAGGAAACATATGTAAATTGAGTATCAATGTTACGTCATCGCAGGATCAGCATTGTCAATTACAAGTGTGGAGTATATTAGTAAAACTATCAGCGTTTTTTGTAGGGTATTCATCAGTAGTTAGTGGCAATAACAATAATGCAGAGTTAGATGTCTTTGTACCATACAAGTGGATTCATTTATCTTCATTCAAGCCTTCAGTTACAGAGGAGAAAATTGTCAAATACATCTCTGAACACATTAAAATCGATGCTTCTGCTTTGGCTTGTTTTAAGTTGGTGAGGCGAGATACTGACATCAACTCGTTGGTCAGGGTTTCTTTAAAGTGCGCGTGCTATCAGCTGATTATAATAAGCTATTCGACGCTGCTTTGTGGCCTTCTAACGTCACTGTAAAGCCTTTCGTTATTTTCCAAAAACGGAGGAAACCAAATAGTGTCGTAGGGTTACCTAGTGCTATGTATTGCAACACTTATGACATCCCAAAACTTCGTCTCGGTGCATCTCTCAGAGTCTACTTTCAAAATGTTGGAGGCATGCGCATCAAATCTAAAGACTTTCTTTTATCTATTTCTCGTTTGGACTACGACGTATACGTCATCGTTGAAACGTGGCTCAACGAAGACTTCTTTGATGAAGAGTCTTTGACCCTAAGTTATTCTAGCTTTCCGTAAAGACAGAGACTTCGCGAACAGCGGTCAAAAGAAAGGTGGTGGTGTCCTAATTGCAGTTAACAGAAGCCTGCATTCATTAAAGTTTCAACTACATAATCAGGATACGTTGCTCGATCAGTCTGTGTTTCCAGTTCGTCTGGCTCTACGTTCATTTGTTGCTCGTATATACCGCCCAATAGTGGTAATGGCTTATATAATGTCATGTGGAGAACATCGTTAATTTATGCGAAACTCATACTGATGCCAACTTTTGTTTACTTGGAGACTTCAATCTACCAGATATTGTATGGGCAGATTTTCAAAATAATGGAATTTTGACACCTACCAATATCACGCGTTCTAATGAAATTAGCCTTATAGATAATACCTTAAGTTGTAATCTGATTCAAATCAATAATTTATTTAATACTCTCTCGAGGGTACTTGATCTTATATTCGTCGACGAGAATTTAATATATCAACTCTCTGAGAGTACTTTTCCTGTATGTCTACCTGATAGACATCATATACCGATAGCTATTCATCTACATAACTTTGATGCTATCCCTAAGTCACCTGCTTTAGATAATTCCTCTTTCAACTTTCGATCTACTGATTTCGGCGAGCTGAACAATGTATTATTTGAAATTAACTGGGAAAACATATTTCCCTCTAATGACGTCAGTGTTTGTTATGATATTTTCTTAACGAATTTGACTGAAACATTCAAAGTATAGTGCCTCGTTTTCGGCCCAGGCTTCATAAATTACCATGGTATAATAAAACTCTTAAGAGGTTGAAAATAAGCGCAACAAACTCAATAACTTATTCAAGGCAGATTCAGATAATATCCTTCTCAGAGAACAGTTCACTACTAGTGTGCGTCAATTTAATGTCCTTGACAAATTCCTTTACAATCGCTATATGGGTAGGCTCGAAAATGAGCTTAAAGAAAATCCTAAAGCCTTTTGGAACTTTACCCGCTCCAAACTTGGTTCGACGAATATCCCGATCTGCATGAGCTTTAATGGTGTAAGCTCCCAGTTCCTACCAGAAACAGTTGAGCTGTTAGCTGATTTCTTTAAATCAAACTTTGATGATGCTACTGTAGATCTGAATGACTCTTATTCGCGATCCGAGCTCTATGATCGTCTAGATTTTGGCTCCCTCGTGATCTCCGGCGATGACGTCAGCAATGCTATGTCCTCCCTTAAACCCTCGTTAAATGTGATAGTGACGGCCTCTGTGCCTTTGTCCTGAAGTTCTGTAGTTTATCTTTGTGCATACCTCTTCGGAATATATTCAATTTATCCCTGTCTTCCGGAACTTTTATCGATAGGTGGAAAAAAAGTTCCATTTGACCAATCTTTAAAGCTGGCAATAAAAATGACGTCTCTAATTATAGGCCTATCGCCAAAGTAACAGTTTGCTCGAAGCTTTTTGAAAAAATTATAAAAGAGAACCTAACTTTTGTCATCAAAAGCGTCATTGATCCGTGCCAACATGGGTTTGTGGCTGGCCGCTCGACTGTTACGAACCTAGTGTCGTTTTCTGATTTCTGCATCTCTGCATTTCAGGACGGTTGCCAGGTAGATACTGTATACACAGATTTAACGAAGGCTTTCGATAAAGTTTCTCATAAAATCTTATTATTTAAACTGGAATGCATTGGAATTCACTCTGCTTTCCTATCATGGTTAAAATCTATTTGTCGAATAGGTCCTTGTGCGTCGAAATTGAAGACTGTAAGTCCCAACCTTTCTTGACAACATCCGGGGTACCTCAGGGTAGCATTCTTGGTTCTCTTTTATTTGTGCTCTTTATTAATGACATTGGTTCCTGCTTTAATTCGTCTGATTTCCTTTTATATGCAGACGATCTTAAGATTTTTCGTAAAATTAATGGCCCGTCAGATGCAGTGCTCCTACAAAATGATCTAAATAATCTTTTTGCTTGGTGTAATGCCAATAGTCTCTACTTAAATGTCAAAAAATGTTTGCAAATGTCTTTTTCTAAGTCGTCTACCCTGCATACCACGCCCTATGGTATTTCAGGTGTTCCACTGGCTTCTGTCAAAGAATTTATTGATCTAGGTGTTGTCTTCGACACCTCTTTCTCCTTCGTTAGTCATATCTGTTATGTCCTTCTGAGGGCTTACAGAAACCTTGCCTTCCTTCGCAGATATGCAAAAGCCTTTAAGGATCCCTATACCAGGAAGGCACTTTTTATCTCTTTAGTTCGCTCAAAATTAAAATACGCCTCAGTTGTCTGGAATCCTATCTATAGCGGCCACTCTGCCAGAATAGAGAGGGTTCAAAGAAAAGTCATTAGATTTTGCTTAATTTCTATTAACTTTGACGATCCCATCCTATTACTCGCGATGCATACTTATCAATCTCCAGTCTCTTGAAATCCGGAGAGCTGCGCATCTACTAATGTTTGTTTATGATCTCATCACTGGCTCTTTGGATTGTTCAGCTCTTCTGGTGTCTTCGTACTTTCTTGCCCTTTTACTTGCGTGTCGGTAGAGCTAACTATTGCATGTTTGACCCGATTTTCCGCGCACTTACCGAATTTAATAGAGACTCAGGGAGTTTCTTTCTTGATTTCTCTTTGTCGAGAAGTACGTTCAAGTCTTCTCTGGATTTGTGCCTGTAATTTATTTTTATTATTTATTTAACTCAATGTTATCTTTTTTCTTTTTTTATTATTTACACGGTAATTACATATATAAGTTTGACTATATAGTTTTTATATCTTTCTATTCATTTGTATCTAGTCTGTAAGATTCTTTTCGATCATAGACTTAATAAACATATACATATACATACATACATATACATATAAATATACATCCATATACATAATACGCACCCTTAGATTGTACTGCGACAGGTATGCCTGTCATAAGAGGCGATTAAAATACCATATTATTCAAGGTGTTGTGTAGCGCAACCGTTTCAAGGGGTTGTCAGTATATCAAAACAAATTTATATTTTAAAAATTTGTTTGAGGTTTAAGGTATACAAATTTATTATATCAAAAGGTAACGTTTTACAACACGGTGCACCACCTAATTTTTATCCAAAATCCTTTTTTAATCCGTATTTTTTTCAAAGGTGGTATCAATAGATGCGTCTCGACCTCCGTTTTAAGAATCCGAAAGCGGAAATCAAAAATTTTATTTCTGTCGAAAGTTATTCACAAAACCGTAAAATTACCCCGAGAGGGTCCCAAAAAAGGGGCCCGATCCATGCACAGAACACCATTCTACGTTGGCGGCCTTGGGCCACCATTTAAAGAAATAATAATCCTGGCTTGGTCCGACACCGGTTTGGGGATCAAAATAAATGCGCGCAGAACACCTTTCTGCATTATTGTGTGTGTGTGTACAACAAATCTGGCAAAAAAACTACAACCAGATGAAAATTTGATCCGATTTTTTGCTTATATCTTTTGGCAGAAATAAAACTTAAACTTTCCCTTTCGGATTCTAAAGACGGAGGTCGAGATGCATCTTTTTATTCCACCTTTGAAAATTTTTGATAAAAATTAAGTGGTGCACCGTCTTGTTTTGATTTTTAAACAATGCTTTAATTGAGCTTTCTTTTTACTAGAAAATTTTTGAATGACTTAAAATTAAAATTTTTGATTATTAATATTTTAAACTGAAATTAAATAAAATATGTAAT
>JARSSU010021553.1:0-36918 GCA_029619165.1 Eurosta solidaginis | reverse complement strand
TTACACACGATACTGAGCAGCAATCGATATATCTTACTCAAAACTCAGTGCACGTAACAGCTATCTGACATCTCACTTTCATGTTGGTATAGACAAAAGGCCGAAATCAGACTCGACCACGCCCACTTTTTCGATATCGAAAATACGAAAATTAAAAAATACGCCTAACTCTATACCAAATCTGAAAAAGGAAGTCGAATAACATGGTACATTGGATTGGTTTATTGATCAGCACACAACATAACTTAGAAAAACTTTGTAAAATGGCCTAGTGTGCGACACCTCTATATTACAGTTAGAAGAAATTGAACTAAAGTTCTGTTGCAGGGAGAAATGAAATCAAAGCCCCGCTTAGGAATCATTTGGCCAGGAATACTGTTGGTTATGGTATGCTACATATAGAAATAAACATCGCCAGGTCCGCGACAGCGCGATGTGTCGCGGTCGCCCTGGCCACATTTGGTCACGCATATCTCAAAAATCGCGTCTTATCATATAACAACTACAACACTTCCTTTCTTATATCCTTCATGAAAATGAATGGTTCATATCTACATATTCCTGTCACACGGAAACCGAAAATTGCTAAAGTCCTTAAAGGAAAATAGATAGACCCACCATAAGTATACCGAAATAATCAGTTGCAGAGCTGTAGTTGATTTAAGGGCCATGTCCGATCTGTCCGTCTGCCCGTCTGTCACGTCTGTCCGTCTGTACTGTTTGTATGCAAACTATTCAGTCCTCAATTTTTGATGATCCATCTCTGATAAATATTCGGTGTATGTAGCGCTGGCTTTGGTGTATCGTTGGGTGTACCGAGTTAGACATTTGTCGGAACGACCGCGAATCGCCGCACCACTATAGCATAGCTCACTCCAGAGCAACCGATTTTCCATCAGAAAAAGAGGACACTTTTGTAATATCGTACCCAATCTTAACACGATGGAAGCGATTCAAACTTCATCCACATACTACTTCGCATGTTCACACATACTTGTTGCCTGAACAAGTTATGAGATCGGTCAGGTACAATATAGCTATATATCCCGCACAACCTGATTCGTTCTAGATAAGCAACTCTTCGTAGCTGAATTGACTGCTTATTCCTTAGGAGCTAGAGGCTTCAAATTTCCACGAATGCTTACGTATAGAGCATATATTGCTGTACTGAAAAATCATACAAGATCCGGTGAGTATCATGATAGTATAGTATATGATAGTATATATTCATACTATACTACTATTCTTCGCAAAAGCTTTCTCTGAGTCCCACTTTTTAATTTATTAACAGCTAGCCACTATGCACGCTTCAATTTCACTCCGCATCATATTACGTACTATATAGCATACATATCTGTCGTGTCTGAGAAAAATCAGTAGAGATCGGATTTGTATATAACATGTATATATCTGCATCACACCGATTGTTCGCATCAGAAACACTATCTTGCGACAATTTCTTCCCTCTTTTGTAACAGGATATAATAGCTATCCAAATTTACAGATTGCTGACGTACTTATGCAGTATGTAATTGTTCGTGTAAAAAACGTCACTATAGAGATCCGGTCGATACTTATATACACATATATGAATCATATGATGGTATATAAGTCGTATACTATGCATATAGTAAGATATATACTTTGTTTTTTACGATTTCGGACCCATTTCTAAGAGCTCCCAGAACGCTTCAATTTCACTCAACTGCTTACGTGTATAGCATATATGATGTCTGAATAAAATCATTACGAGCATCTGGTGGCCACACCTAGTATATATCTCATCCAACCGATTGTTCTCAGATAAGAAACTTTCCTGCGCTACTTTCTCTGCCACCCATTTTAACAGGGATTTATAAGCCTTACAAAACTTTCACCGATCTGCTTACGTAGATCATAGTACTGTATCTCGTTGTGTAACAATAATGTTCACAATATGAGATCGCGTGATAAGATAGAATCTACAGATATGTATGGTGTACATTACTAGTATAAGTACATATACGATGCTTCTCTTCATATATCATATGTTGTCTTTACGATTCTCGTGGCCCCTATTTTAACACAGCTAGAGCTTCACAATTTCACACACCACTGCTCATACGTCGCCTTATAGTCACTATATTGAGGTCTGACAATACTCATTGACGATCCCATTCGGTCGGTACACATAGATATAATATCTCATACAGCAACGATGTATGCAGATAAGAAACTCTTTGCGTGCAATCTTCCGTGCCCACGTTATCTAACACAGTCTGGTAAGCTCTCAGATTTACACAAAAGATGCTCTTCCTGACGTATATAGCGTATATTGTTGTCTGAAAAAATCATAGAGATCGGTGGTATATATATTATATACTTCATATAAACTGTCATTTTGACCCCTTTTTTACGGCTAGAGAGCTTCAAAATTCATCAATTTCATCAAATAGTTACGTTACGTCATATATTGTTGAAAGTACTGATTCGTAGTCATCAGGTTTTACATGCAGACCACACAAAAACGTGAAGTTTGCATCCTCACACAGATTACCTACCTATTTTTATACCTTTCATGAAAATGAAATGGTATATTAATTTCGTCACGAAACCGAAAATTGTAAGTCCTTAAAGGAAAATAGATAGACCCACCATTAAGTATACCGAAATAATCAGGTTGAAGAGCTGAGTTGATTTAGCCATGTCCGTCTGTCCGTCTGTCCGTCTGTCTGTTTGTATGCAAACTAGTCCCTCAATTTTTGAGATATCTTGATAAAATTTGGTGAGCGGGTGTATTTGGGTGTCCGATTAGACATTTGTCGGAACCGACCGGATCGGACCACTATAGCATATATCCTCCATACAACCGATTTTTCAGAAAAAGAGGATTTTTGTAATATCTTACCCAATTTAACAGATTGAAGCTTCAAACTTCACCATATACTTTCGCATATTGCACATATTGTTGCCTGGAAAAATTTATGAGATCGGTCGTATATATAGTATATATCCCCCACAACCGATTGTTCAGATAAGGAACTTTTTGTAATTACTGCCCTATTTTAAGAGCTAGAGGCTTCAAATTTCAAAGAATGCTTACGTATATAGCATATATTGTTGTCTGAAAAAATCATAAAGATCGGTGGTATATATAGTATATATATGGTGGTATATATAGTATATATATATAGTATATATATATATATATTTTCGCAAATTTTAGCCCCATTTTAACAGCTAGAAGCTTCAAATTTCACCGAATACTTACGTATATAGCATATTTTGTTTGTCTGGAAAAAATCATAGAGATCGGTTGTATATATAGTATATATATCTCATACAACCGATTGTTCAGATTAAGAAACTTTTCGCAATTTCTACCCCATTTTAACAGCTATAAGCTTCAAATTTCACCGATTGCTTACGTATATAGCATATATTGTTGTCTGAAAAAATCATAGAGATCGGTTATATATATAGTATATATTCTCATACAACCGATTGTTCAGATAAGAAACTTTTCGCAATTTCTACCCCATTTTAACAGCTATAAGCTTCAAATTTCACTGATTGCTTACGTATATAGCATATATTGTTGTCTGAAAAAATCATAGAGATCGGTTGTATATATAGTATATATCTCATACAACCGATTCTTCAGATAAGAAGCTTTTCGCAATTTCTACCCCATTTTAACAGTTATAAGCTTCAAATTTCACACATTGCTTAGGTATATAGTATGTATTGTTGTGTCAAAAAATCATAGAGATCGGTGATATATATAATATATATATGATGGTATATATAGTATATATATATAGTATATATATATTTTTTTTACGATTTCGGCCCCATTTTCACAGCTAGAAGCTTCAAATTTCACCCACTGCTTACGTGTATAGCATATATTGATGTCTGAAAAAATCATTGAGATCGGTGGTATACATAGTATATATCTCATACAACCGATTGTTCAGATAAGAAACTTTGCGCAATTTCTGCCCCGTTTTTAACAGTTAGAAGCTTCAAATTTCACAAAATGCTTACGTATATAGCATATATTGTTGTCTGAAAAATCATAGAGATCGGTGGTATATATATTATATACTTCATATAAACTGTCATTTTGACCCCTTTTTTACGGCTAGAAGCTTCAAAATTCATCAAATTTCATCAAATAGTTACGTTTACGTCATATATTTTTGAAATACGTGATTCGTAGTCATAGTTTTTACATGCAGACCACAAAAAACGTTAAGCTTTGCATCCTCACACAGATTACCTACCTATTTTTATACCTTTCATGAAAATGAAATGGTATATTAATTTCGTCACGAAACCGAAAATTGTAAGTCCTTAAAGGAAAATAGATAGACCCACCATTAAGTATACCGAAATAATCAGGTTGAAGAGCTGAGTTGATTTAGCCATGTCCGTCTGTCCGTCTGTCCGTCTGTCTGTTTGTATGCAAACTAGTCCCTCAATTTTTGAGATATCTTGATAAAATTTGGTGAGCGGGTGTATTTGGGTGTCCGATTAGACATTTGTCGGAACCGACCGGATCGGACCACTATAGCATATATCCTCCATACAACCGATTTTTCAGAAAAAGAGGATTTTTGTAATATCTTACCCAATTTAACAGATTGAAGCTTCAAACTTCACCATATACTTTCGCATATTGCACATATTGTTGCCTGAAAAATTTATGAGATCGGTCGTATATATAGTATATATCCCCCACAACCGATTGTTCAGATAAGGAACTTTTCGTAATTACTGCCCTATTTTAAGAGCTAGAGGCTTCAAATTTCAGCGAATGCTTACGTATATAGCATATATTGTTGTCTGAAAAAATCATAAAGAGCGGTGGTATATATAGTATATATATGGTGGTATATATAGTATATATATATAGTATATATATATATATTTTCGCAAATTTTAGCCCCATTTTAACAGCTAGAAGCTTCAAATTTCACCGAATATTTACTTATATAGCATATATTGTTGTCTGAAAAAATCATAGAGATCGGTTGTATATATAGTATATATCTCATACAACCGATTGTTCAGATATGAAACTTTTCGCAATTTCTACTCCATTTTAACAGCTATAAGCTTCAAATTTCACCTATTGCTTACGTATATAGCATATATTGTTGTCTGAAAAAATCATAGAGATCGGTTGTATATATAGTATATATCTCATACAACCGATTGTTCAGATAAGAAACTTTTCGCAATTTCTACCCCATTTTAACAGCTATAAGCTTCAAATTTCACTGATTGCTTACGTATATAGCATATATTGTTGTCTGAAAAAATCATAGAGATCGGTTCTATATATAGTATATATCTCATAAAACCGATTGTTCAGATAAGAAACTTTTCGCAATTTCTACCCCCATTTTAACAGCTAGAAGCTTCAAATTTCACCAACTGCTTACGTGTATAGCATATATTGATGTCTGAAAAAATCATTGAGATCGGTGATATACATAGTATATATCTCATACAACCGATTGTTCAGATAAGAAACTTTGCGCAATTTCTGCCCCGTTTTAACAGTTAGAAGCTTCAAATTTCACAAAATGCTTTCGTATATAGCATATATTGTTGTCTGAAAAAATCATAGAGATCGGTGGTATATATATTATATACTTCATATAAACTGTCATATTGACCCCTTTTTTACGGCTAGAAGCTTCAAGATTCATCAAATTTCATCAAATAGTTACGTTTACGTCATATATTTTTGAAATACGTGATTCGTAGCCATAGTTTTTACATGCAGACCACAAAAAACGTGAAGCTTTGCATCCTCACACAGATTACCTACCTATTTTTATACCTTTCATGAAAATGAAATGGTATATTAATTTCGTCACGAAACCGAAAATTGTAAGTCCTTAAAGGAAAATAGATGGACCCACCATTAAGTATACCGAAATAATCAGGTTGAAGAGCTGAGTTGATTTAGCCATGTCCGTCTGTCCGTCTGTCCGTCTGTCCGTCTGTCTGTTTGTATGCAAACTAGTCCCTCAATTTTTGAGATATCTTGATAAAATTTGGTGAGCGGGTGTATTTGGGTGTCCGATTAGACATTTGTCGGAACCGACCGGATCGGACCACTATAGCATATATCCTCCATACAACCGATTTTTCAGAAAAAGAGGATTTTTGTAATATCTTACCCAATTTAACAGATTGAAGCTTCAAACTTCACCATATACTTTCGCATATTGCACATATTGTTGCCTGGAAAAAATTTATGAGATCGGTCGTATATATAGTATATATCCCCCACAACCGATTGTTCAGATAAGGAACTTTTCGTAATTACTGCCCTATTTTAAGAGCTAGAGGCTTCAAATTTCAACGAATGCTTACGTATATAGCATATATTGTTGTCTGAAAAAATCATAAAGATCGGTGGTATATATAGTATATATATGGTGGTATATATAGTATATATATATAGTATATATATATATATTTTCGCAAATTTTAGCCCCATTTTAACAGCTAGAAGCTTCAAATTTCACCGAATATTTACGTATATAGCATATATTGTTGTCTGGAAAAAATCATAGAGATCGGTTGTATATATAGTATATATCTCATACAACCGATTGTTCAGATAAGAAACTTTTCGCAATTTCTACCCCATTTTAACAGTTATAAGCTTCAAATTTCACCCATTGCTTAGGTATATAGTATGTATTGTTGTGTCAAAAAATCATAGAGATCGGTGATATATATAATATATACTATATGATGGTATATATAGTATATATATATAGTATATATATATTTTTTTTTACGATTTCGGCCCCATTCAAATTTCACCAACTGCTTACGTGTATAGCATATATTGATGTCTGAAAAAATCATTGAGATCGGTGGTATACATAGTATATATCTCATACAACCGATTGTTCAGATAAGAAACTTTGCGCAATTTTTGCCCCGTTTTAACAGTTGGAAGCTTCAAATTTCACAAAATGCTTACGTATATAGCATATATTGTTGTCTGAAAAAATTATAGAGATCGGTGGTATATATATTATACACTTCATACAAACTGTCATTTTGCCCCTTTTTTACGGCTAGAAGCTTCAAAATTCATCAAATTTCATCAAATAGTTACGTTTACGTCATATATTGTTGAAATACGTGATTCGTAGTCATAGTTTTTTACATGCAGACCACAAAAAACGTGAAGCTTTTGCATCCTCACACAGATTACCTACCTATTTTTTATTTTATATTTATCTTAAAAATCGTTTAGATATGTTCAAATTTCTGCCCCTTTTTAACAGCTAGACGGTTCAAATTTCACCATATGCTTACGTATATAGCATATATTGTTGTCTGAAAAAATCATAGAGATCGGTGGTATATATATTATATACCCCATATAAACTCTAATTTTTGCCCCCTTTTTTACGGCTAGAAGCTTCAAAATTCATCAAATTTCATCAAATAGTTACGTTTACGTCATATATTGTTGAAATACGTGATTCGTAGTCATAGTTTTTACACGCAGACCACAAAAAACCTGAAACTTTGCATCCTCACACAAAGTACCTACCTGTTTTTTTATTTATATTTATCTTAAAAATCGTTAAGGTATGTAGATCTGTTCACTATATATTTCTTATCTTATACATCCGATTATTCGGAGATTACGAACGGGATAAGATTATTTTTCAGACCCATTCATGAAAGGTATGAAGTCTTCGGCACAGCCGAAGACAGTCCCGTTCTTACTTGTTAAAATACTCATTAACACCTTTCATTTTGATACCCATATCGTACAAACACATTCTAGAGTCACCCCTGGTCCACCCCTGGCGATATCCCGAAATGGCGTCCACCTATGAAACTATGGCCCACTCCCTTTTAAAATACTCTTTAATATCTTCCGTTTGATACCCATGTCATGCAAACACATTCCAGGTTTACCCTAGCTTCATTTTCCTACATGATGATTTTCCCTTATTTTGTCTCCAAAGCTCTCAGCTGAGAATGTAATGTTCGGTTACACCCGAACTTAGCCTTCCTTACTTGTTATAAATAAATATTATTGTATAGTCTGATTCTCTATAAACACATTTGAAAAGAAACACAATTGGGGAATTCATGGCAATTTATTTACCGCGAGCAACCAAACAACCCTTTCTTCCATTCCTTGATAATTCGTGATAGCTGGCGTTATTTGATAGGTAATTATTGCAATGGAGGACTGGGAATATCCTTCACTTGTAGGTATTCAAAGTGGTTACATTGATATGAAACAAAACTTTTGTTGACAAAATCAAATTCAAACAATTAAGACAGTCTTAGTTCGGGCGAGCCCAATATTATATACGGAACGGGTTCTCTCATATATATATTGAAGATACATTTTAAGGGAAATGTCACCAACATTAATTGATATGATAGCTGGAATACACTACCTAACCTACACATACGCAAATATATTCTTCCATACGGAACTATAAAACAGTAACAGTCAAAGAAACAATGGCCTTGCCGTATTTCGTTGAATTTCGTCGCTTTTTGTTCGACTTTGATACTAAAAGTTTTGTGAAGGGCTTAATTAAAAGGAGCCTACAGGACCATTTACAATCGTTTAAATTATCCTTCTTTGTCCTGCTGTTAACTGTCACAAATATATTGCCAAATTGTGATAGTTAAAAAAAAAGTCGGCGTGGTCGTTATCTGATTTCCCTCAGCCTAAATATAATAAAATTGCAAAATAATATTAACGGCTTTTGACTTACGGCTTGCAAAGGTTTTAAATTTTCTTCCCTTTAATGTGGGCGAATTTTACAAAATGTCACTAACGCCCCGATTCTAGTGTGGTAATAACATTCTTCACCACGGTAACGAAATCATGTGGCAACTTTTACACTCTTTTGGCATTCTACCAGCGAAAGTAGCCGGATAATTTTTTACCCACAAAATTGGGTGGTTACATCGAAATAACCACACAACAGCTGTTGTTTAGAAGAAGAAAAACTGAAAAATAAAGAATTGTAAGCGAAAATAAGTAAAAATAATAGTAAAATAGTATTGCCCCTTGGTACACATGTTTGTTTAAATTATGTACTTTCACAGAATAAATTACAATATACCCATGTAGAAACTTATAATGCATAATATGCATATACATATCGTCCCGTTTAATCGTTAACCTCGTATCTACAAGTGAGACATTTTCGGTAAAGCGAACACGCTTGCCACACCATGTTTTCATTTGGGACCAAAATTCATCGAAAAAAGGACCAAATTTTTGTTTTATTTTATTAGTATAAAATGCAAAACTTTAGAATGTTTCCATATAAAATTTTATTAAACATAGTGAAGACAAGTGAGACATTTTCGGTAAAGCGAACACGCTTGCCACACCATGTTTTCATTTGGGACCAAAATTCATCGAAAAAAGGACCAAATTTTTGTTGTATTTTATTAGTATAAAATACAAAATTTTAGGATGTTTCCATATAAAATTTTATTAAACATAGTGAAGACTTCTCTTTAATTCAAGCTGAACAAACAAATATATGAGCATGCAACCAAAAATGGTACTATATTTTGACATAAGATAAGTCTATGTCTTCCACCAACCAATCGTTGTGAACCTTGGTTCTAGCATTATGTTGTTGGTTGCAATGAAATAAAATGTATAAAGCAGTTAGGTTTTTAATAAGAAACGGTTCAAAATTTGCGTTCTGGTGGTGCCGAACAATGCATGTGGAAAACTCTGTAAATCACAAATGAAACTAGGCAATTTTGTTAGTGCTATTTTTATAGATGCTTACTTTTTCCCTTAACGTTTAAAACTTCATATCAGGGCCTAGATTCAGTAAGTGTGAGTTTTGATCCCAGGCCTCAGGGGTTCTGCTAGCACCTACGGGAATAATTTTATACAAAACATTTCTTCTAAAATCAAATCTCTTTTGCATTTGCTTCCTTCTGTCTTCGAGTTAAAATATTTCTTGTGCGAAGACACTTAGTTTTCAATTACCTTGCGTGGCTTAACACAACTATAGTCCTGGAATTCCTTGAACTCATTGAGCTGGGTGAGAAAGATTTAAATATCAACGTGCCAAACGAGAAGTAATGCATAGAATTTCCTTGTATAAGTTTTGAAAGTGTTAGGCTCACGGCAGAGTGCTCGCTATAAGCTATGCTAAGCGAGAAGCAATTTTTATTTTCATATATTTTACATAGTGTTGTATAACCGATCGAAATATCTAGCCGTTATTAATATTATTATAAAACAAGAGTTTTTTTTTGATTAGTCGGTTATTTCATCAACAATTAAAGACAATGTGTTTGCCAACACTTTTCTTTTTAATGCCTGGCATAAATTTTATCCTAGGTGAAATGTTATTGTTCTGGTGCATTTTATTGACTGAGCAATTTTTTATGGTGAAAGTTCCATTGGAGTAAATTCAAAACTATATGGCGGCTAACGAAAGTGTGGCGAATTTTTGGGCAATATTGTGAATTTTTACCTGAGTGAAAGAGAAAGAAAAATACCAATCGTGGCTACTGCCTAAAAAGGACCAAAATTGAAGAAAGGGACTTGCGGACCAAATGGGGTTGGAAGGGACCATTTTTGGTCCAAATGGACCAAAGTAGCAACCGCGAAAGTGAAGAAAACTACCTTTCAAATTTCTCCAAAGAAACTGGTTCTTCGGTGATGACAGCGTTACCACTTGTGCCAGAATCGCGGATAAAAGAACTGGTAACGATATTCGGTTACATAATGTTCTGGGTACTATTTTACCAGTAACGCTCAGAATCGGGGCGTAAATGTTTTATTTGTCGTTATAAATTTAATTCACCCGATACGTTTCATCTCCTTGATAGCATTTATTAATGCATAATTTTTTAAATTTTCGACATCGATTATTTTAAGCGATTTGGGCGGTTTTCATTAAGTCTATATAGTACAAGGGCAACCTCAACGCCAAATTTCCTCACGATATCTTCAACAACTTTTGATTAATGGGTTTGAAAAACTTTTAAATTTTCTTATATAAAATGTGGGCGGTGCCACGCTCATTTTCCAAAATTTCTCTGAATTTCTATTTCTAGTCATAAGAAGTCAACCCACATATCAAGTTTTATCGCTTTAGCTATCTTTGATAATGAGTTATTGCACTATTTAAAGTTTTTTTAAATTTTTTACATCGTTTAAAGTGGGCGTGGTCCCCAACCGATTTTGTTTATTTTCTGAAAGTGTATATATAATAACAAGGACAACCTCCACGTGGCTGCAGTGGTGTGTTGGTGGCGTGCTCAGCCTACACCGAAGATCCTGAGTTTCAAGTCCGGGCCAAGTGACATCAAAAATTTAAAAACAAGTTGTTTCATTTAAAAAGGGTCGCCCCTCGGCAGTAGTTTGGCAAACATTCCGAGTGCATTTCTGCCATTAAAAGCCTCTAAGTGAAAACTCATCTACCTTGAAGATGCCGTTCGGATTCGGCGTAAAAGATTTCCCATATACCTTTTTCTCGCCGATAATCGATAGTTGTAAAGATATTTTAGGGATGCCAATTTACATCAAATTAGAAATATTTCTACTTAAGAAAGTTGTTTTCTTATAGCGACATATGTAAGTACATGTTACCTTTATACGAAATTTCATCAAAATTTGTACTTGATATAGGACTAGATATTCAAATGAACACAAATTTAGTAATGCTAGCGGTAACTCCAAGTGGTAAAGTTTCAAGGCAACGATGTTTCATCCGTCACAACCATCCTAAAATTTTTGTCGGTTCCCCCCATAAATTCATGCATGGTAGCAAAAGTAACTCCGAACCAAGAATATGACTCTTCTGCTGGAAGTGAGTAAACGCCAACATCTATAACACTCCCCAAAAGTATAATGTCTTTATCGCTACAAGAAAAACAACAGTAAGTGAGCAATAAGGACACAGTACGATTCAAACGACCAAACGAGGAAGAATACTGTTAATGGAGAAAATATCTGTTTGTAAACCCGCTTCGTAATATGTATTCAATTATAAGGCTCTATGATACCTTGAAATCATATATATAAGTCAAAGGCATGTCTGTGGTTTTGTTCCAATAACTAACAAAAACAAATAAACAAAAAAATTTCGATTCAGGTTACGATAAACAAAAAAAATTGTAACAACAAATTTTGTTTTGGTTATTATAACACTTATTTATAATGGTAACTTGCAACAAAAAAAATTTCTAACGATAATGGTTACAAACTTCCTCAAAAATTTAACCGTTGCTTTCTTTTTACCTTTTCATATGTATGAAAAAATAACAATTATTTTCGTCTCTGCTTTGTAACAGGAAACACGAAATATCTTTAATCTAGCACCATTCGATATCAACAATTGAAAATTTGTCGAAATTTAAAATTTTACTAAATTAGACGTGAGGGATAACTTTTTTCCATCTAGATTCGTCATCCTTTCCACCGTGAGCCATGTAAAAAGGCACAAGATAAAAAAGACACAATCACACTCTAACTCTCACTTCTCTCTAGAGCATTTTTTAATGAAAGCTTGTTACACTCGACAGAGCCCTCACGTGGAATTCCCGTCTAAATGCTATTTTAAAAAAACGCAACAAGAACTTTCTTTGCCTGCACTCGACTCTATGGCAAAACATGGGTGCTATCTCCCAAAATGGTGTACTGAACAATTAATATTGTTGGAAAACCAATAGTCACCTATGCTTCCTTAGATTGGTGGCGGAAAACCACGCATAGAACAGCAATAACAAAATTGGGAAAACTGCATCGACTATTTTTTATTAGTATAACGGGTGCGATGGGAATATCCCATGCTGATACACTTAGTGCCTTAGTGGGAATACCTCCCTTCGCAATTCTATTAGATAAAGAAGTAACACTTGCTGCACTAAGTCAACTCTGACAGAGCGGGCATATGGCGGGGCATACGAAAGTAAAAAGAAAATTCCTAGGAAATCTCGTAGTGCAACTATGTGATGTAATTGCCTCCCACGCTCAGAGTTTCAGAGAATTTTGAGGTGTCCATTTGGAAACAAGGAATCCAAAAACTGACCCTGACTCAGAGGTCTGGTTCATGGATGAATAAAAATTTGATTACGGAAAAACGGTAGCTGGCATCTATGGGCCGAACGTCAAGAAATCAATATCACTGGGCTGATACCCGACTATTTTTTAGGCAGAAATCCGAAATTTTTACGCAAAAGGCATTTCGTCCAGAAGTATCTTCATTATTCCAATGGAGTGTTATATGAAAAGCCTTGTTAGGATGGGTATCCGATCATCAGGGACATGAAAGTAATGAACAGGTAGACTACCTATCCAAACAGCGTGTTTTAGCGGCATTCTATGATCCAGAGCCCTTCTGAGGACTCACAAATGCACACATTATGGAAATCATAAGTTAATAGAAAACAAAACAGTTTAAAGAAAAAGGATTGAATGCCAAGTGCAAAGGCAGGCAAAATTGTTTATAATCCCATCAACGAGAATACCAGCCAAACTCATTTATCTAAGCATAGAGGCTCGAATCTCGTGGGTACTATACGGGACACTGCAGTTTACCACATTACCTGAGTAAGTTAAATATACCCGATACACAAATTTATCTATTGTGAGGTGAACGATGACAGACGAGGCAAGGCTCTCCCAGTGAAAAGCCAGTGGTAGTGGAAATATTTATTTCAATAAAAAAATGTCCATGGTGCTCACTTTTACTAATTCTTGGTATTGCTGTGCTTCAGACGAATTTTTGTCATAAAAAGCTACTCAGCAGATGCCGCTCGAAGTCGGCATCACCATAAATTTTTAGGAAAAACTAAGAATAGCATACCGCAAATTGCAGAAGGGTTCGTTCTTAACGTCCTTGGAGCTGTAGGCTACCAAATTTGTTCCTTAGGTTAAGCTATGTTGAGTAGTAACCATCTCTACAGGGGAAAGCTCACTTGGACAATATTAAGGTACGCTGTGATACCACATAAGATAACGGTGACAAATCGACTTATACAATTGTTGCGTCGAAACGACTTAGACTGATATTAACTCTGTATAAGTCTTTCGAATCTAGTTAGTCGATACTGATAGTACTTTCGCCTAGTTCTGGCAATAGTTGGACAGTCACCTCATCATCCTTCAGGCAGCTGCAACAAGAGGGGGTCTCCCATATGTTGAGATGCACCGAATGAACCGCCATTGGACAGTGACCCTTCAAGACCTTCACAAAAAGCCCGAACTATTCGTTTCTGGTAAAATTACATCTGTTGTTGTTTTACTACAATCTCTGGATAAGCTCTAGTTAACTTAAACACCTTATTTTCCTAGACGTTTTCGTATGTTTACACATCGAACTGCACGAGTGCTTGGTACTCATGCCTTTTTTTACCACGCATTTACCACCGTTTCGGGAGTTATAACTCCAAAAAGAACTGATGTATGAAAACATAATTGTTTGCTTATATCTGCTTTTTACTTATTTATTTGAGCGCGGAGTTCTTCTTTTTCACTATTGTATCCAAAAGCAACCTTAAATTAGAGCCCTTCATTTGTTTAGTTCAATATTTCTATTGCAGAGCCGGAGCTGAGGCCGAGAATCGTAACCGAAACCAGAACATTATTTTGAATCAGTCTAGTTTCTTGATTTAAACAAAAGGTACACTTGTACTAACTCTGGAAGGTTTTCTTAGCCTTAGTAGCTAGTAGCTTCCTAGAAACCGCATACGCACGCACACAGCCACAAACTAATAAATTAATTCGTAAGGTACTAAATCGCATAAACTTTTGCCCGTTGAAAGCAAATCACTAATACAATTAACAAAAATTAACTGATAGCAAGTGCGCCGACGTCGACAGCTACAAACACACACAACTGCGGTGACATGAGCGAAACGAATTGAATAGAAGACGTTGGGTTGCGTTGGTATAGCAGTTAGTCTGTGGAAGTTATTCGAACCGTTAAGTGCTTAACTCGGCCCAATACCTAAAAACCATTAATAAACAGGCAAAAATGCAACTTCATTTTATGTGAAAAGTGCTGAGCAGTGTTGTTAGCAATATTATTTTTGTTTATGTATGTATATGTAGGCATATATATCAATACGAAAATATTATTGGGGAAAAAAATTACAAACGTTATAGCGGCAAAAAATTTAACGGCTTAGTGCGGTGATATGCTGTGTGTGCGATTTTAGTCGAAAATAGCATAGCAAATTCGTTGTAAATTGTAAAAAGTTAAAAAGAAACTAAAAGTGATTTAGCAAAATTTAGTAGCAAAAAAAAAGGAAAAAATAACAGAACAATAATTTGTATTTTATGTTTTTGACATTAAATGGAATAATTGTTGTTTTATGCTGATTTGCTGTATAGGAGAAGTGCTTGCAATATGCGAATGCAGCTGAAATTCAACTGAAATAAGAATAAACTAAAAGGCAAGTAAATTCTGAAAAACTAAGACTGAAACAGTTGAAAAATTTTGACATGTTAAAAATTATTGAAATTTCAAGCCTCAAAACTATGAGGAAAAATATGATACAATCACTTTTTTAGTATTGGGCCAAACAAATTTTTTCGATAAGCAAAAAGTTAATGCCATTATTTTCAAATTTAGCTTGCAAAATATTTCGAAAGTTCGAAGTGGAGCTCTTTCTAATATATTTGACTTATTTATTTATTTGATTTATGTATGTATTGCTCGGTTTCGTGTTTGTCGGAAAATTTAAGTACAAAATTGCAATCAATTTTTGAGTAACTTCCTGTTGACCTAGAGTATCGAAACTTGGAAAATACTTCAGAAACCGACGACAAGGCATTATAAGGAAAAACCTTTCGGTAAGTGGCGCATGGATCGTGATATTAAAAAGTTCGCAGAATTTTGAAAATTTGCATTCGAGTTTTAAGTAACTTCCCGGTTATCGAGAGAGACTAAAAACTTTGAACATAAAAAATACCAGAAGGCTTAGGCAGATCTTCCAATCGGCGGAAACGCTACTTTTTAATTTTCCCTAAAAATTAGCGGGGCGCCGATTATGCCGATTCACTGAGAAGCTTTTTTGGCAGAAATACACTGGGACCACTGCCGAGGGCCGATCCAGCATAAAAATGTTTTTTTTCTAATTGAGAAAATTTTTCCAAATATTTTGATTTTGCTTTTCCCGAGCCTTGGACACCAGGAGCTTTGATGTGGTAGACGCGCACCCTACCTTCACACCACGGCGACCGCCAACTCTGAAATAATAGAAATCGATATATTTAGAGACCTTTATCAAATCCATATAGGATATGTGGAGTCTTGAATTTTGAGTTTCATGAGTTAGAAACTTGAAACCTACCACTTAGTGAAGTCACCGAACCATAACAACAAAACGAAAAAAACTCCGTTAGGTGGCGCACGGATCTAGATAATTAGAAAATTTGATATTTGGAATCTTGGGTTCGTTATTAAGTAACTTGATACTTGAAATTTTAAATATCAGAAGTCAATGACAATTTAACACGTATACCAAAAAAATATTAAGGAAAATCGAAAGACTTTTCATTGACCCACAATCTCATACGCAGCGGAAAGACCGATGACAATGTATTTAATAAAGCGAACAATTCCGACAGGCGACGTCTCGGGCGAGATATTTATAAGTTTCATAGCAAACGGAAGGATCTTGCGATCAAGTTTTAAAAATTCATCAACATTATGTTTGTGTTTAAAGACCAACTATATACTGCGTTTGATCAATTTATGCAAAGGAATTGGTTAAAATTTGTGTTTCTCTTTTTTTCTTTATTTAATTGAATAAATTAGTCTATTTTCATAATTATATAAAAGGTATTATAAGGGAACAATAGGCAGATCTTCGCTAAAATAAATAATGCACATTTTAATGCGCTAAGTCCCTTTCACGCATGAACTTAAAAAACGTTCAGAAGCATCTGGTTTTTTTCCGTTTTTTGGAGTTAGGTATAAATCAGGACCCGTTAGCTCAATTTAGATGACATATTCCGATGCACGTCATTAAAATACGTCGCAATTACCAGATATGCGAACATTTTTTTATTATAGATATATATAGCTAGCTGTATAATTAACCGCTTTTGATATTTTCGAAGATCTACTTTTGGCCCCTTTTATAAAAGCTTGAAAAGAAATAAATCCAAAAAAATTCAATTACTTAAGAAAAAGGGGAGAAAACGTCTTTATTTTTACTTTTTTAATTCTTCAAACATATAATATAAAAAATTGATTAGGATAAATCCAATTTCGGCTTGAAGCCGGAGATGAGTTTTAGTCGCAATTGCTTTTTACGCGTTAACGTCCTACAGAGCCACGATGGTCGCTTTTCAAAACAGCTTTTATAACAGTGAGAAGCAGTTGCCTCTGCGCTGCTCTGTCTGAATTTTTTTATGTGTAATTCGCTTGCGAGGAAATTCATCAGACCTTGAAAATGTCATCGGGGTTTGAAAATAAAGAGACATTTTTATTTGTAAATTTTCAGCAGCTAGTTTAGCGTCTTGAGATTTGTTTTAAACCCAGACGTGTATACAAGTTTCTATTTTAATATTTTTGAAACTTAGTTGGTAACATGGTTATAAATTGAGAGGTTTCTAAAAAATGTTTAAATTAATGGTCTAAATTTTAAGCTCAAATTTCTAACCGTGCAACAAAAGCAATCAAATAAATTAAAATGTAAACAAATATATACAATGTCAACACCGAACGAAGATTCCTAGATAGATGAGCTAGAGTTGGAGTAAAGTTGTGAAGTCGCACTTAAGTAGTGAAAGGCATCAATGAGACAGGTGATTTGGTCATTGACGCTACGTGAACACTCGTAAGGTAGAAAAAAAAACGAAAACACAAATTATCCGGTATGAACAATTCACTTTTATGTTGTTTACTTTCTTATTTCAAAATCTATCTCACACTATATTTGCATTCTTTTTGAGGAGGTAAGAAATTGGAAGTAGATAATACATACATATACATTCAACATATCTTAGCATACGCTATATACATATGTACTTACTTCAATCCATACTTATACATAGCAAATTACGTGTATTTTTAGTACAATCTCCATTTCATCGCCTACTTTCAATTTTGTTTTCACTACCATCTTCAACCATCCAACAAAAGAAAATAAAGTAACGAACTAAAAAAGGCAGCAAATTGGGTCAGCGGTGCGCATGCGCATACCTACATACAATTTGTATGCAATCATCGAGTGATGCTCATCTGATTTTAAAGGAGCACCTTTTATACCGGTTGCTGCTAATTGTGAGACATTGACACCAGCGGTAGCCCTTCTTACCCCCTTTGAACCGTCTTTTCGTGAATGAATTTTTAGTATCCCACTTTTGTAATTTATTATCATTACCTTTGTTTTATTGATGTATGCTTACATATAGTGGTATTTTTTAAACATTCGAACTTTACCTAAAAATAAGACTGGCATATGTTTCAAAATGTCTACTCTGTTTTGTAAGGTAGAGGACTGAGCATATGGACTTTGTTGTTGCCCATGATTCAATCACTAGGAGTTTTCTCAGCAATGACAGTTTTTTTATAAATGAAGTAATCTTTCTCCCTGGTGTATATGACATCCACAGACTACATTGCTTTTTTGCAAAATGTATGGAAAGATTACATAACTTCTTAACATAGAAGTAATAGTAATAGTTGAACTTAGAAAGGAAATAAAAGTAAAGTTTTATATTATCATAATTTCTTAATTAGGTGCTTTCTTGTACCAGCCGATAGAGTATTGAAAAATGTGCTAGACTTTTCTTTTGTTCAGATGTTTGCAAATAAACACACGCCTAATGACAAACTTAAAAAAAAACATCAAATCCATAATTTTACAGAAACTAGGGCTCAGTGGCCAGTTTTAGAGAAAGTTCTCAGGAAATATTTTATCTACATGTATCCTACATATCCAATCATCGTTCCTTGAAATGGATCCATGCTAAAGGGAGGAGAAATCAGCGTTGAGCTTAGGGGAACAGCTATGTCAATGTCGCAACTAGGATATGCCCTCGAGGTGTACTCTCTCCTTTCTTGTGGACCTTAGTCGTAGATGATATGCTTCAGTTACTGAAATCCAGGGATTTGACACACAAAATTATGTGTCCCACAGAGACGCACGAGGTAATAATATCCAATCGCATGCAACAAGTCATGCGCATCATAGAAAGGTGGTGTGATACCAAAAGAAAGAAGAGCTTTCTTTTTACACACTTCACTCTATGGCGAAACACAGGGGCTATCTCCCAAATTGGTATACTTCCTTAATTTGGTGGCCGAAGACTACGCAGAGAACAGCAATAACAAAACTAAGCAAACTGTATCGACCAGTTTGTATTGGCATAACGAGTGCGATGAGGCCGGCCCCTGGTGAAGTGCCTTAGTGGAAATACCTCCCTTTCCTATTCTTATAGAGAAAGAGGGAAAATTCGATGCATTTGGGCTTCAAAACATCTCTCAGCTAAAGAGCAGAAGCACGACGGAGTATAAGAAAATAATAGAAAAAATTCATAGAAAATCCTATAGTAATACGTGATGTAGGCTCCTACACTCTGAATCTCACGGAATTTTTTAGGTGTCCATTGTACACAACTCTTTGGGAAACCGGGAATCCATATACTGACCCTGACTGAGGGGACTGATTCACCGGTGGATTCAAATTTGATGACGGAAAAACGGAAGCTGACATCTATGGGCCGAACTTCAAGAAATCTATACCAATGGGTATACCGCACCATTTTTCATGCAGAAATCCATTCAATAGACGTTTGCAGATGAGGATGTCTACGAAGAGACTTATTCTCGAGGAACATCCTCATTATGTCAGGCAGCCAGGAAGCCTTACGTATCTCGCAGTCTTACACAATTCCTTCCAAGCTAGTGTATGAATTTATTAGAGTCCTAAAGGGTTTGGGAGTCAAAAACAAGGTTTTCCTGGGATGGGTTCCCGGGAATCTGCGACATAAAGGTAATGAACAACTGTAGCAACATTCTGTGATCCAGAGCCTCTTTCGGACTCACAAAAGCACACACAAGGAAAACCAAAATAACTGGGAAACAAAGCAGTTCAGACAACCCCGGATTGAATGCCCAGAGCAAAGACAGGCCAAATTATTTTTACTCCCAGCAACGAAAGTATCAGCCAAACTTATCAATCTGAGCAGAGAGGACTTACGAACTCTCACTGGGTACTATACGAGGCACTATAGTCACCGATACATTTACCTGAACTGGAGAATGAAACTCTGGTTTACATTCCCCATGAATATGTGCTCTGCCAGGGAAGAAAGTCTACATATAGGTGGCGTGACGTGGCAATTAAGGTGGTTCTGGGACAGTTTCTGCTTTTGATTAATTTATTTAAATACATATACATAGCTCAGATTTAAGCCTGTTGATACAAGTGCGGCAGCAAACCATTTCGCTTTGCATTCGATTAGCAAGAATGAATATTCAAGTGCCTTTAAATTAGACTTGGTCAATGCCAGCAGATTTAGGAAGTGCGAGTTGGAGCACGTTTTGTGCTCGTGCCTGCGCTTGCCAGGCTTATACTTCAGTTATAGTGATACAGCTGTCAAATCTAAAAGCTACATGTGGCATAGGTCCTAGAAAGCTTATATTATTTGCCAAGAGGACGGAGTTATTTTCACAAAGGACTAATTCAGTTTATGTGAGGTCCTCATGGACCTAACCTAACCTATCGTAGAGTAATGATTGCGGGCAATGCCCATTTTCAAAAAAAATGTATGAATTTTTAAGCGGGGGTTACCCTTATTGCTTTAAATGTATGAAAACCTTTATTTGAAGCAATTTTAAATTATTAATTTGTAGCACTTCAACCATCGTAGGAGTGCGGGTTCTAATCCCACTCACGGGAGAAAAGGCTTTGAAGAAATTTACAAGGTATAATCGAAAAAGCTGTCGCCTTGTCCGTCCTGATGTCACGTTGTTTAAATTTTTCCCAAATTAGTAAATACATTTTTTTTTATTTTCTTGTTATAAATACGCCTTAAAAGCAACTAGCAATGCCATTAAGTTATTTTCCACAAAGATAAACCCTTTTATATTCGTCTACGGTCCTTTTAAACAAAATAAGGAGTTTGGACCACAATCACAATCTCCTTTCAATATCCACATGATATTTTGTGAAAGATATAAGTATAATCATCATTAATTGGCTCTTAACTGCCTAATCAATTTTTGTCGTTTCTTAACAAGTCACGCCAGCTATTCCACCTAGGGAAGTCAAGTCTCCCTCCAACTGCTTCTCCCAACGCAGTAGTGGTCTTCCTCTGCTTTCAAACTGCGGTGTCGACTGATATACCTTTGTGGCCGTAGCGTCTTGGTCCTTTGGGTATTTATTCGCTACACTATCGTCATATCTGCGTAAAGCTCATACAGCTCATCATTATACCTCCTTCGGTACTCACCGTTGGCATCACGTACAGGACCATATGTCTTCCGGAGAACTTTTCTCGCGAACACACCAAGAACCATCTCATCTTCTCTCGACATCGTCCATGATTCCGAGCCATACATCAGGACAGGTGAATTTTGATCGAAGAGAGAGGACTTTACCTTTTACATGCCTACTCAGTCAAAAGTAGCGCTTGTTGGCAAGATTTATTCTTAGTATGTTTTTTAAGCTGAAATTCTTTTTGCTGTTAATGTTGGTTCCCAAAGAAAGGATATCCTTCCAATTATATCCCTCAACAGGAAGTTCTTTCTCTTGTCCTCATTTACCGCAGGACCCACTTTTTGCTTCTTTATCTAATCCGGAGAAAGCAGAACTCACAGCGCGTTTGTTCAGGCCAATAATATCAATATCATTTGCATACGATAGTAATTCTACGGTCTTATAATAGATTGTACCATCACGGGTAAGTTTTGCGCTAGAATTATCTTCTTCAGCATTATGTTAGAGAAATCGCGCAAAATTGAGTCGACTTATCTAAAGCCTCGTTTGGTTTCTAATGGCTCAGAGAGTTCCCTCCTCACGGAGCTAATGGTTGCTCAACATAATTTGGCAGGTTAGGTTTGCAGGGAACCTAAATTGAAACATTTCAGCATACACGCAGCTTCTTTTCGCGTTGTCAAATGCTGCTTTGAAGTCGACGAAAATATGGCGAGTTCTGTTGTTGTTGTATTAACGATAAAGACACTCCCTAAGGTTTTGGGGAGTGTGTTGTCGATGTTGATGGTTCTTTGCTGGATACAGATCCGATACGTTCCGGTTAAAAGTACCATTGACTTACTAGTCCGATCATCTCGGGAACGACTAATACCACATAAACGTCTTTGTTATACACGTGTATGATACATTCATATTTGAGGTTGACAATTGTGTTGCGGAAGCGCTGAAGCTATAAAGCTTTGTATTGCGCTTATTATTTATTATTATTTATTTATTATTACGGCGTTTTAAGCCTTAAACTTAGATTATTACAAATTATAAATATATTTTAATAATAATAGGATTTCTAGCGTTTGGGGTATCGAAATGCATGAGATTCCGATCAGCACGGGAACTGGCGGTCGCAACGGGCGAGTCTTGGAGTCATCTCATTGGGAGGTTGGAAGGACGTGTACTCAATTCTGCCCTACTCCAAGACGTATGATTACACAGTTTTATTATTTATGCTGTCGGAATGCATTTGATTCCGGTCAACCCAAAAGCTAGCAACACAGCAGAATGAGCCACTCTTATCGGACGGTTGGAAAGGACGTGTTTCCAATCCTCCCTGTACCAGCTTTTATGTAAACATAATTAATTATAATATATCATTATTGTAGGAATATACGTAATTCACATGAACACTCCATCTGTTTGGCTAGGACGATATTTTCAGGAATTCTTTCCCAATTTGATTGCGAGCAATATATGTATTTGACCTGATGCATAAGGTTCCTCTGTGTCTATTTGGATTGCCATGTACGCTCAAACATCAATAACATGAAATACAGATACAAAATATTTTATCTTATTGGAAGGGTTTTGCAATATTCTAATAAACTTTTTTTGAAGGTGTTTAAGTTTTCACAATTTTTAACATGATTAGGTAGTTCATTAAAACATTTCAGGCCTTTGTAAAATATTTTTGCTTGTCCATTTCTGTTTTGAGAAGAGGTAATCTAAAATTATTATTTTCCCTGATAATGCAAGAATGGGTTTGATTCACATAAACAAGTTTTTCACTTAGGTAGGCTCGTAATTTACCATGCTTGATATAAAATACAAATTTCATACTATGGTAAAATATCAATGTTTCACACTCAACCAGTGCATTAAGCATACTCTTTATGGAAGTGTCGTACCTCACTTTCAATATAAATCTCATAGCTTTGTTTTGCATAATTTGTAACCTGTCTACTTGTGTTTCATTGGCAATAAAGCATATTGTAGGGTAATATAAGAAGTGCGGTTCTATGATGGATCTATAAACTTTCAACTTATATTTCTTACTAATAAGTTTACACGATCTCTTCCAAAATCCATTTTTTTGCCCATTTTGGCAACAATATAATCAATATGATCCGTAAACCTCAGTTTATTGTCAATCAGGATCCCTAAGTACTTAAATATTTTGACATCCTCAATGCTCGTATTCATTATTTTTAGATCTAAATTAATTGATTCTTTATTGGTCGTCCTAGATAAAACCATGAACTTAGTTTTGTTAACGTTAAGCTTGAGTTGAGTCCAAATCTTCTTGCATTTTGCTCCTTGCTATTGAAATGTCCGTTTCATTTACTTCAAGTAGCGCATCATCTGCAAACAACCTGATTATACTATATTTCAGTGCTGGTGATATATCTTTTATGTAAATGTTGAACAGGATTGGTGCTAATACCGACCCTTGTGGTAAACCTATGTCCACTTGTGCCTCGGATGAGACTACTGACTCGATGGTTGTTCTTTGTTTCCGGTCTGATAAGAAGCTTCTAAACCACTGCAATTCATTTTCCCTAATACCAATTTTTTGTAGTTTATCGAGCATTATATTCATATCAATTGTTTCGAACGCTCTTTTCAGGTCAATGAAAACTGCTATTATATGTTTTTTTAGGCTAAGCTCTTCCTTCCAGCTAGATATGACGTAATTTAACGCCGTCTCGCAAGAGTGCCTTTCTCGGAAACCGGATTGTTCCTTTATAAGAATTTTATTACTTTCTAAGTAATTAAGCAGTTGGTTTTTTTATTACAATTTCCAGCATTTTTTCTATGTTCGGCAATGTATTTATCGGTCTTAGTTCTTCTGCCATTATTGAATCTTTTACTTTCCTAATTGGTACTATTGTCGAAATTTTCCACATATCTGGCAATATTCCAGTAGTCATGGATTTGTTTATAGTGGTTGCATAGAAGAAACCCATATACGATACCGAATCTTTAATTACGCCTTCTGAAAGTAAATTTTTCCCCCCCAGTTTTATTTTTGAACCTTTTTGCTATATGTATAACATCCTCAACCGTAATTTCTTCGAATTTTAAACATGACCTAGCTGTAAATTGGAAGTCGTTCTGACTCTGAACAACTTCAATTTCCCTGTTTATATCAACAATGCTATCTAAAAAGAAGGAGTTCAATGCTTCAGCAATATCGCGAGGTGTATCATATGTCACACCTTTTACGATAACCGTCAAAATCTTTCTTGTGGCCCCGTTAAGTTTACAGCATGCTTAAGATGCTTCTGCATTAGCTTGCTATCTGAACTATTGATATCAATATTATTCTCAATGTATTTAATCTTTTTAAATTTGATTAGTTTTTTGTAGTACCTCGCGACCATGTTATATTCGGTATAGTCACCCGTTGCTCTAGCTTGTGCGTGCAACCGGTATTTTAGTTTATTCAATTCTGTCAATTCTTGGTCATACCATTTATTTCTTAATTTTACCGTACTGTTTTTTTAGACCGTTAGTGCTCCCATACAATCTAGACCATGTCGTTGACATTCATGCTTCTTATTAAACTGAGATCGCAATTCCTTAGTAGAGTCGGCAAGTTATCGGCAGAATAATTCTCCCAGGATAGTGATGAAACGACTCTTCGTAACGGGTTTTGAATTACTTACTTTTATAGCAAATGAAATAGTTTCGTGATCGGATATTCTGTGGTCTTCAAGATTTACACAAGACAGTATCTTATCAACCCCTTGAATCCCATATGGTGAGTGCTGATTCTCTTAACGTGAGTCTTCTCCAGGATCTGGCGCATCGTGAAAATCTAGTCGACAGTAGATTTACCAGGTCTGAAGGCGCATTGATAAGATCTTATCAGTTTGTTGGACTATGCTATGCGCTATAATAAGCAGGCTGATTCCGCGGTATTTGACGCGACTTGCGGGATATAAATATGGTCATCCTATTTTCTTTAAATAATCATTAAAAATTTGAATCTTTATGAGCAAAAAAAAACCTTCGAACTCCAGCAAAATTATAAAAAGCTGCTCACATCCTATCTTTTCAATACATTGTGATGTTTCAACGTTTTCATTCAATTGATTTTTCCGGATGAAGTTAGCAGCTTTTATCCTTGCGTCGACGATATCTTAAAAACTCAAATATAACAACAAAAATGCATGCACTAAATTATCGTATAAGCAAGACCAAAGGCCGCTTTTGAAATTTAGAATGCCAAAGGTATTTTAATGGCCAAATCTTCTGTATTAATAGCTAAGTAAATAAATACGCAGATATGTCGATTGTCGCTGTCATATCATCTAAATATATTTCCAATGTTCGTATGTACCGTAAGTTTGCCTATTCTCTAGAAAAATGTCATAACTACCCTTGACCAGAACCCGGCAGTTTAAGGGAATTAAGGGCCAAATACATTCTACAATTTGTCAAATTCTGAAAAGGCTTTGCTACCTCAACAAAATTGTGTTTTGGAAATTAAAAATTTTTTTTTGGGTATTTTTATTCAACTACCAATATTCAAAGGATAAATAACTACAGAGCTCTGTTAAAAGGTGAATTGATTTAAATTAAACTGAAATGTCGAATCCAAATAGTAAAGTAAATCTGTATACTCCTTAAAGGAAAGTATTGCTTCTTAACCCCTGACCGCTTTGGTGGGAAAACTATTCTGCAAACCATTGCTAAGCAATTTCTTTGTCCCCCTACAAGGTTGTGTGCATTGTGACTACGTCTTCTTTTTGTCCTGGGTACAACATATATCCCGCCTCTTTTCTTATAAGGAGAAACGATATATGCGGAGTACTTTTCAGTCCCGTGTCGGTATATTACGGTTTTAATTCCGGTCCGACACGTCATGAGACTTTACCTCAAATGGAAATCTTGCTCTGCCTTTGAAAGTGTGGAAAAAGTTCTTTAAATATTTAAACCTAACTCCATTGGAATTCCAGCTTCTATCAGCGTCACAGCCAGGAACTGCTTCGTCGCTCCGTTAACCTTCTTATAAAGAAGGAGTCACAGCATTTTTCTTCGTTATCAAAGTAAAACCGGAGTACCTGTCTTAACACACGTTCATATATCAATAAAAGTGAGAGAAAGGCTGTGTTCAAATACAGCACAACTTCCGCGCGCAAGTGTCTAACCCACTCAAACTTAATAGTAGGACTTAGCCCTAACATTAGTGACAAGCTGCCTGTGCTATCAATGGCTTAAGATCCAAAAATGGAAAAGAGATTGATATATGTTTGCTATGGGTCAAGCTCGGAGCAATAGTTAAATTTAACTGGATACGAAGGAGCAAGATCTCTATTTTCCTGCAAATACAGTTCTTTTTTGCTCTTGTCTTCAATACCTGCCTTGAAAAGCTTTTAGAACATCAAAAAATAGACCAAAATATTTAAAGAAAGAGACAAGTAGAATTGCAAACAAAAACCTCGTTTTGGGACGGTCAAGAGAATGTCAAAACACAGTTTTTGTTAAATGTTGGCAATGGCGGAAAAGAACAAGTGGAACTACGCTTCTATATTTTTATCATGCCGTTAGCGCTAACTAGCAATTTATAGCCACAAATTGTTCGATGATCTGTGAGATTAGTGTCAGTTAACGAAAAGTGGAGATGGTGAAAACCGCTCTCAATATTTTCAACTTTCAGTGAAAGTTTCTCCTTATTATAGTTGAAGGTAAAAAGTTGGATTAACAATGATTATCAAAAAATCAAACGAAATGCCATATGACCTCTATGTAGAGGACTTTATGGATTATAAGCTGCACAACTAACCAACTGCGATAATATTAAAGCCTTTTTTACTTTTAATTTTTAAATCTGCATAGATTTCGTCTTATATGCAAATGGATTAGCATACGTTTTTGTTTGCAAATATTATTCCATGTATTGTATTAAGTGACTTGATAAAGTGCTATCGGATGCGATGAAAGCCGCGAGCACTTTCTGCCGGCAATACGTAATGCATTCGGCCGTCGACATCCAGACAGCCAGCAAATAGATGCACACATAAGCATAAATACAGCTCGTCTCCTATTACCATCACCACCACACAGGTTAAAGAAGCCATCGAACATACTAAATTATCTAACGCAGTAGTCCCGTATCCGAGATTACCATGCCGATGCTTAACAACCTTGGCTATGAGGGATTGAAATACCTGGCGCTCGTCTTCAATCTGTCTCTGCCTAGTTTCATCATCGCTGAAAAGCCTAAGAAACCAACTAACGTAACAAGCAGTTTCTGTTAAATACTTAGAAACCTGGGCATCTCAATATCTGGTTGAGGAAGGCGTGCATCCCAGGAACTGAAGCAGTCATCTTCGTAAGCACTATGCAAAAATGCGACACTCAAAAATTTAGCCGTATGAAGAAAAGAAGCAAAAAAAAATGGGCTCTCAGAGACATCCACAGCAAGTCGTCAAATTCCTATGCTAACAAATGCCCAGCGAACCCCGCTCTAAAAGACAAATACGCTAAGCTCACAGTTGACTGGGGTAGGTTAAACTCTAACCTATCCATAAGCAACCCTAACATACCCGATGTATGAAGGGGGCAAAGCGCTGCTACAGCAATAAAAACAACAACAAGATGAATTTATCTATTCAAACCTCGTGAAACTACTAATTTACAAAAAGTTCTTCTCGTTTGAACTTAAAAATATGTTGTATATATATTTCGAATGAAAAATTAAAACTTCAGCTTTCTTACTGTATTCATTGTGGCAGGAAAACTTTCAAAGTGAATTTTTTCAAAGTGACGCCATCGCCAAAACGATGTTAAAGTTGAATGAGTTCAGGCCTTTGGTATATTCCCACGATGGACATACCTGTCATAATAAGCGACTTAAATCCACTTTCATGAAAATTGGAGGGGTCGAAAAGTCGTTGTCTTCTCATGATAACGACAAACCAAAGCAAAACGCCAAAAGAAACGCATCTTCCACCATGTTTACATTCGTAACAAATATCTTCAATTTGCTCTACTACAGTGGTCGGCACGCCGTAGCTCAATTGAGCCAGACTTGCTTCACACATATTCTTATACGCCAATTACACGGCTCAAGTATCCTTGTGCCAATTACGAATTTGCACAAGGATTTGCCCGGTGTGTGTACTGGTTGCGCTATTTGCGCAGAGAGCTGCGCTAAAATCAAAACGATTTTGATATTTACGCATGTCTGCAAATATTGCACATGCTTTTTTCTTCGTGTGTGGTGAATGTTACACAGTTTACCTTTGGTTTCTGATAATATAATATCAGTAATTGGTGCTTAAAAATGTTAATATCGAAGGCTTAAGGACCATCTCTAGTTTGTAACAGGAATTCACACAAATTCAATAATACATAATAATTTTTTATACAATTAGAACACATGTTTCATTTGTTGTGTTAGTTGAAAAATGAATATTGCGCAGTGCTGCAATGAGTTGAGATGGTCTTGCAACTAAAATATATATATTATAAATAAAATGGAAAATAAACACTTCTGGTGCGGGTTTTTCGACTTATACTGTGAATTACCAGCACTGTGGAAAATAAATAGTGCTTTTTTATAAAATTAGTGCCTTCTTTATACAATTAAAACACATGTTTCATTTGTTGCGCTACATTAAAAATGAATATTGCGCAGTGTTTTTGAGCCGTGTATGTCAAAATTTTCATTTGCACAAATTCCGTCGTTTTATATTTGCGCATGGCTTTTGTTTAATGTATGGGCCGTCTTACTCTCCATCGTCAGTCGTTAGCAAAATAGCGACGAATAAACACTGCGCACGGCTGTCGCACAAATGTTAAAATTCCCTATGAGAAATTTTAGTACGAGGAAACGCAACGGCAAGACGGCCTTTTCATATGTAGCTCAACTTCCAAACATGTTTTGGTTTGGGGTTTTTCCTTTTCAGATATGTTATATTTAATAACTTTCCCATGTGTTGCATGTTTAATTATTTTTATTTAATTATTTTAACAAAGGTGTAAGCATCTTACTCCTTTATTTTCTGAGCCAAGAAATTGAACTTCTTCATTGGAAAAAATTATTTTATAATGTTTAAAGTAACTTAGCGAAGTAGTAAAAAAATTGGCATTAATGTGTCTTTATGTATTTTTTTTAAGTCAGCCACATATTTCTTAAACATTTTGTATTTCCATGGTTGCAAAAATGTATTTGCATTCTTTTTGGATATTCGCATGTAAAAATATCGGGTACCCTTTAAAGCGTGTAAAACTTTATGAATTGGCTTGGGAATATTTTCAAATATTTCTGAATCAAAAATTTAATTTTTAAAAAATTTTGGTATAACTCTTTTTAATAAACGCACGTTGCATTTTAATTGTAATTTCCTACTGGGTGCTGTGCTCTAGTTCTCACTAATACACTTACATTTAAATTTTTGCCGACCACTGCTCTACTATCAGTAGAACGTATCAATAGCAATACATCCCGAACGGGATCATCTTCACCTATTCAAAAACAATGAACTGGTCAAGTAACTGCGGTGTGTGATGTTTTTAAGTATTCCATATTTTCTCTTTCCGATTAATCTCATTAGTGGGCGCTCTTAGTATGTTATGAAAATTTATTTATTTTTGTTTAAACTGAAATAACTAAAAATTAGTAAATATGTTAAATACTCTCTCTCTCATTCTTTCATATGCACAACGCTGAACAATAATTTTTAAAAGTTGTCATCTCTAACACATTTTTGCATAACTTACTCATGCTAAAAGTAAAGCTAACTTGTCTTGTTAAAACGACAATAACACCCAAAATTAAACCCTGAGTTGAATTGTTATGAATTAAGAAAATTCACACATGCGTGCAGAGAAATAAATAAAACAACAAGAAAACACTAAAAAATTCGAGAAAAAAATGTAAGTGCCAAAAAATTATACCAAAGTCGCTCAAACAGAACAAACAAATACCAAGTAAAATGATGACAACATCACGCTAATCACACAAATACATACACACCTTCAATGTCAGTGCAGCGAACCAGCATAGCCAAATATGTTGGGAAGTACTCGTAGAGCAAAGTTGATGTATGTATGTAGGGACAGCTATGAAATATCATTATCAAATTATTTATCGCATGTATAATACACAATGAGTAGAGCACACCCCAACCGTACATTCACATGTACTCTACGCTAATAGCTAGGCAAATATCGGTGGTGAAAGTTTTCAAATTAGGGAGTTGTTTTTTAGCAGAAAATGCTTCAAGCTCTGGCAACTCTGGATTGGGCTTGCTAAAGCTGACTATGTGTGTTTTTTTTTGCAGAAAATGCTTCAAGCTCTGGCAACTCTGGATTGTGCTTGCTAAGGCTGACTTTGTGTGTTTTTATTTACGTTAATATCTTACGATATTCAGCCCTATTCTGCATTTCGACTTGGATTGGAATTTTTTCGATTTGACAATTTTGGTATTCTGTGTTCCAATCTCTTTCGATCCAACTTCGAATCGTTCGATTTTTTGTATTCTGCATTTCGATCGTAGTTCCGTTTTTCTACGTTGCAAATTAGTTGGCGGAAAAATATTTTCTTGTTAATTTTTTATTAATTTATAACAAAATTTTAACAAAAATATAAGTAAAATTTGTTAAGAAACGTAGAATGCTTGATGATGATTGTTTTTTATATGTTTCCAGGTCAAAAACAACATGTCGATGTCCTTGGACGTATTTGCCCCGCAAAAGTATCTAACACATACTTGAAAGCATCCTTGTTAAGTCGATAGTTTTTTTTTGAACCTAAATAAGAAAATAAGTCATTAAACTTTACCACTTTTAAGTTCAATTTCTTACAATTCGTCACTCGTCTCGCAATATTTGCCTTTCCATTCTCGCCTGGCAATTTTCGTATGCGTTGCTTTCCAACTCCATAAATAATGCCGCGGCTATTGATTCCATTATAATAGACAGCTATAATTTGTGTCTGTTCGTTGGGTCCAGTTATATGCCAAAGCAAGCTGCCGGCATAGAGGAAGGTGCAGCGAAAACGTAAACAATCCTTGCGGAAAGAATAAATAAACCTTTATAAAGTATTTTAAGTCAGTGCAATGAAATTAGCATCCTTAAAATTTAGAAAATATCAACTATATTCGTGCAGAAATCCGTTTTAACAAAACTTGGTGGCCACGGCAGGGAATTGACCAAAAGAACGACAAAAACAAACTTACAATTATGAAAGCACTTCACTCAAAAAAATATAACACTGCGACAATATATTCTATTGCTTTTTTAAGTACAAACTGGCGTGGATAATAAAATTTAAACGTTTTTCAGTGGGGGGACTCATGATAGCATATAAACTTATAAGGTGTAAAATTATATCCATTTACACACGCGGTTATATGAACGCACCTAGCAATACTCTTGATAAACTTGATTATTTATCAGCTGTATTATTGCCAAACAAAATTTTTTTGATTGTTATACAAATTAAAAAATACCAAGATTAAGTGAAAAATCAAAACTAAAACGCCTTTACTTGCTGATGTTGGAGATTTCTGATGAAAATGCCTGCTGTAATGTCTGCAAGGTTGCATTCCTTCGAGTTTATCGCGTTTACACAATGAAATGTGCGCGTAAATTTATACAAATTGTGTAAATGATTTTTCATACAAAATTTGACAGCTCGTTTACGCACTAGATAAATTTATACGTTTACACACTTTATAAGGCATTTATACGGTTACATGAGTCCCCCTAGTGTTTTTTACAAATTTTCTTAAATTTATTTTGTTCCAATGTTCACACATTCCGTACCAACAGCTGATTTCGAAAAATCATTTGGTCTTCCTCTTCTCTTTACGATTCCGTCGTAATGCAGAATAGCAAACTTCGATTAAAGCGGAGCGTAGAACGGGAACGTAATCGAAATGCAGAATAGGGCTGATTATTTGCTCACGGTGTGGGAATCCTGAATGTAAGCGTAAGGTCTAAGGTGTAAGCGTAAGTGTAGATTTGGAATGGGCATGCTATATGGGAAATACATGTATAATGTAAATGCAGGAGTAGTGTGTAATATTGGTATATGTAGTGTATAGAGTAATAGAAAGTGCGGTATAGGTATGCTGTATGGAGCAGGTTTTATGTCGACAAAAATCCTGACCAAGTGCTGTCATTTCAGTGTAACCCCATTTAATTTGTTGTGTCTCTCCCACAAATTTTCCTCCTCCTAGAAAATCCTTGCAGAGGGACTGCTCCATATTCTCCCACTTCTGGGAAGGTATTGAACCCAATACGGGGCCAGTTCCAGACCCCGGTCCATAGAAATATTTTTTCTGCGTGTGCCGAAAACGAATCTTTTTAGGACGGTCACACTCTTGAGACATATTAAATTATTATGCATTCAAGTTTATGTATGAATATTTCTACATTCCAATAATCGTTTAGCATCGATTGTTCTACTAATCGACAATGTACGATTATTCGATTTCAGCTAATCGAATTGTGAAAATCAAATATTAAAGCATTCCAATCATTCGAATAATCGAACATTCCCAGCTCTACCATTCATATATCTTAATATCATTTGTCTGATTCAAATAGAGTAGATTAACGTCTGGACAGTCAAAAGGGGCCTTAAAGTAAACCTTAACAAAAGGAAGCTGCTACTGTTTAGTAACAAGAACAAAATACCACGAATCGAATATCGAACATACGGTCCAAAAGGCTTACAAAGGCTTACAAAGGCAGAAACTGGGGAATTAAGCGCAAATTCGAGATGTGGCTATATAAGGCTGTGGTCAGATCTATACTAACTATAGCATTGTCGCGGGTTATTGACAAACAATATAAATTAAAAAGATGAACATAATGCCTGCTGTTCGGCATTCCACGGAGGGGTAACAAGTGCACGGAGGTCGTATCCAACTGGCACACTAAATATGCTCCTATATCAACTGCCTCTGAACCTTCACATACGTGAAAATGCAACTTATTTGGCAGTAAGACTGCATGAGTCTAACTGTCCAAACTTGAGGCAGTATGACCACACGCAGTATTCTCCTAAGCCTTTCCGGTGTTGCTATGTAATAAGATTATTGACAGATGTCATAAGGCGTGTAGTGTGCATTTATCCCCATCGCTTCAAGGCACAGCTTACTTCGCAAACATAGATTTTATCTTGGTACCTGGCCACAGGAACATCGAGAAGGCAGACAAACTTGCAAAGACAGTGGCATTGCTGAAGGCTGTCAAGATGCATCATCCACTTACATCAATCAAAAGAAACATACATAACAGATTTAAGGTGTTAGCAAGCTCCCAACTGGTACTCCTCGGATACCTGCAAGATAACCAATCAAACCTGGCTGAATTACGTTAGTAGGAGAACAGAGGACCTACTACATAATGGTGAAATGCTGAAGTAATGGTGATTCTTTTAACAGCATTTGCAGGAGCTGCGTTGAGGAAGGCAGCAAAGAAACAGTCGCGCACTCTCTGCGTGAATGCCCAGCTTTAGCACATACTAGGCTTCCAAGAATGGGCAGTTATATACTGCCGAAACTTAAGGAAGTAACTAAATATTCTGCACAAATATATTAGCAGACTCATCGCCCACACCAAATGGTTCGAACGGACTACCGACTAGCCATACTAAAACATCAGCAATTGGTTCCAGAAGAAATGGCGCCCCTTGCGGCACAGAAGCCAACCAACAAAAAATAATAGAAGTCATGGCCTTTAGCAAATTTGCAAGGCTGCAATAGCTTTTATTGACTTGTCTGCGATACAATTGAACATCTTCTCCATCCTATTCTTGGTGCTTTTTACCGTTTTCACATGAAATATATAATTATTTCTAACAAATATATGACAGTGCTATTTAAAATGAACCTCATAATAGATTCCCGTTCTTAATTTTAGTTTTTTTTTCGTTATTTAATTTATACAAACGAGTTAAGTAACTTTAATATTTATATGTATGGAATTAATGGCGTAAATTCATGGCGCTATCCAATTATCACTAACTAATATAATTTTTATGTAATCGTAATAAAAATCACTTGCTTTCAAAAGAAAAGCCCTGATTTGTGATTGTTTACATGCGTTTGCCTTTTTACTGCTGATCATGGATTTGTGGTATTTAAATTGAGCTACCAAAGTACTAAACAATATTACATACGATAAATGGAATGAAGTTCGTGTCTTAAGTCTCTCGTTAGATCTGCAATATTTTACAATCAGCATTTAAATACTAAACTTATATTTATAGAGCTCGGCAGTAAATGTGTTAGAGGGCGTTGTTCATTTACAATTTTCTACACTTGAATTGATTAAAGCTCTTACTATAAATAATAAATATTTCAAGTGATTAATTCATATAAGGCAACTGGCGACTTATCACTGCTGCTTAAACTGGTGACATTTGCAATTTAATTTAAATAAGAAAGTAATAAATTAAAAAAAATATATAAAGTTGCAACTTTAAACAAAAGCTGTGTATGTATGTAGATACATTTATATTTTGCAAATATTTTAAATTATCTATAATCTCACAGTTTGTGGGAGAGATTTTAGTGATTTTCAGTGAATAAAACATATCGTATAAACCTTGTTTGATATAATATTTTTATCACAAGTAGATTCTAAAGGCTTCCATATCACTGCGGTGTTTTTAGGTGGAAAATGTGGCCGTGAAGAATGTAGAAGAAGTTTTGGAGGAAGGTTGCTTAAGCTGCAATCGCGAGGCGGTGATTATGGCAATAAATTCACACAGTAATTACTTCATCAAGAAGTGTCCTGGAATGCAAAGAGGCAGTGTTTACTCTGACCCCGGCCACAAAGCAATAGATGTTAACGAAAAGTGCAATGAGTATGCAAGTTTCAAATTGGCTTCAGAAATATATATTGTTGCCGCCTGTCATTGCAGAACTTTTGATAGGAAAGTCATACGATTTGTAAATTACCCTGGCAGAAATATTTTAGTGCCTGCGACACCGTCAGCGGTTCATGTTATCTGGGATACTTCTCTGAGCTTTTTTTGCTTGCGGTAGTGCTCAAATATCACCCACTTTAGCTAGAATGTGCACTCAGAAATAAAAAAACAACTAAATGCGAAAAAAATTTCCTAAAAATTTCGGTTTTTGGTAATAATTGCGCGTGTTTCCCAAACAAACATAGGGAAGATTGTAGGGAGCTCCTTGAAAACCTTTGAAAAGAGTAATGTGGCATCTTTTATTAATAGCCTCACTTTCCTCTTAAGTGTAAAATTAAGGCATTTTGTAAAATTAAACTGCCAACCTACAGTCACCCAGCATATTCCATCGCAGTCAGCATAATAACTTAAGTGATACAGTTTTTTAAACTATGCTACTCGCAAATTGGATGAAATCTCTTCGGATAGATACTGCGCAGTATTATTTACTTTTACGCGCAATTGATAGATAAAGCACAGCGATAGATACATGCATGTTTTTGTGGTTTAATTGAGTACCATTTTTATATATAAGTTGTATGCATGTTTTTCAAATCATGATAAGACTGTGCGCTCCACATAAACCTGAAGTAAAAATTTCATGTTTGTTTTCAGTAAGACATTCGCAATTGAACGCGTCCGATGTATCAGATAATTTCTTTTAAGGTTATTGTTTTCTAGAAAATATGTAAAGCAATATTGCATTAAATTTGATTTAAAAAATAATAAATCAACATGATGATCTTACGATTGTATTTAAATTTCGCAAGCTGTACAACTATTTGAAAAGTTGTTCAAAATTATCCTATTGGATGGGGTAAAAAGCAATGTACATATAACCTACAATGAGGATATACTTCATAATGTTCATATTTTAACATAATTTAAACGTAAAAAAAAACACAATTGACTTTGATTGCATATTTCTCAGCCACATGCATAGAAGGCAACAGTGAGAGCTCACCCGTTATTAAACATACATATTTACATGTAAACAGCAGTTAATAACGCAAAAGTTATTACGGACACTTATACTTGCATAGACCTAAAAGATAATCGTGCATATGAGATACAAAAATGAGAAATAAATAAACTATTCGATAAGGCTGATCACGAAAAGTCTGGAACCTGGGGAAAATAGTCGAACGAAGCAACTGAGAGTATAAAAGCAGTGAAAGCTAAGGAATAGTCAATTAGTTTATTTTAAAATGTTGTAGGTGAAATACGCGAGTAATTTAATTGTGAACTACTACTGCCATATAGTGTGGTACACAAAGAACATTTTGCTATACTGAATATTTGAATTTTTCCTCACATCTAAAAATAATAATAAGAACCATTATTCTGCAAAATTGCAAAGTAATACTAACGGCTTCTGATTAACTGCTTGCAAAGCTTTTAAATTTTCTTCTTAATGTGAGCGGTACCACGCCCAATCATATATATTATTTCTAATAGCTGTTTTTATGTACGGGTACCTTTTTCGCTGTTATTTGGTATCCATATCTATAAATAAAGTTTTGGTTGTTTAGATAATGAAG
>JARSSU010021552.1:0-22115 GCA_029619165.1 Eurosta solidaginis | reverse complement strand
ATTTTTATTGCTGAGTCAATTGGTCCTGCACTCAGGGGTGTGTTTTTGTTACGTAAAGGCGGGTAACGCAGTGCGGTTATACATGCGTTTTTAGTTTTTTTTACTAAATCGAAATTATGGAATTTTGATTTAATTTAATTAATTTAGTTTGCACAGTTTGCACATCCATATATAGTTGTCGGAACGCGTCCGGCGAACTTACCCCCGCCTTTCACACCGTTGCCCCAGGAGCTTGCTTTTAAGCACCTGAAAGTTATTTTTCATCGTTTTCATAATTTTTTTACAATTTTTTTATTACACGTTTAGTTAACATATTGTCACCACGGCAGTAAAGTTATTACTATCAAAACACTCAATAACCAAGATTGCAAGCGAGCGATCTGGTTGAGTGATTGAGTGTGGTCATAGGTACATATGTATGTTTTTGACTCTTGCTATTTCAGCGAATTCAGCACATCCACTCAACTGCACCGGCGCCGTTGGAGTACGAGTATATGGGTGAGTGAAAATTGAGCACAATATTTTTGCTAATACACATATTTGAGTGTATGTACATGTGTTAGCACAGATTCCTGCTCTTGCAAAAATAGAACTGGAATTAGCAAATCAGAAAAAAATAAAAACAGATTGCAACGAACATATGTACATGCAGGAAAAACGTCACAAACGTACATTTGCACTTACATACATACCTTTTGTTTTCATAAACACATAAATTCTTTTGCTTGGATTACCTACTTTTGCGTTGTACATATTTGATCTTATGTTTACTTGAGCGGTTGCGGTAGGTCAGGGATTAGGGTACTTGATTTTTTTTGTTCGCCCTCTTATTTTATTTTGTTTGAATTCGTATCTCTAGGATTTGGAAATAGCTCCTATTAATAATATTACATTAGGGCGGCCCCACAAATTTTAATTTTTTATGTGAGTTCAGACACTCTTTCTATTAGTCATAGGTATTTTGTATTGTATTTGATTTGAAATGTATCTACTTCCTCTTGCACTCTCAGGAATTCTTAATATTCATTAGTAATAAAATTTAGTAATCGAGTAAATTTTTGGAAATCCTTGTCAAATTATTTTATATTAAACTCGAAGTTTAAGTTTTTTTTTAATTACTGAACCAGTAGCAGGGAGTTTGTTGGTAATTTGTAAACCAAAAATTTTGTAAATAAATTATAAGAATTATGTTTGGATGAAAAATTTTAGATCTTTTAATAATACAGGGCTAAAGTTTTAAGTTTGGTGTTGGTGCTGCGCTTGTGCGCGGAAAGGTTAGGTGAAGGTGAGTGGTTAGGGAAAATGACCGAGTGACAGAGGACCGACCAGTGTCAGGTTTGGGGGCACTGTAAGTAGATAGGAGTCAGCACAGTGTCCCACGGTGCGGTGCAAGTTGCACTGCAGAGGGAGGGTAGACCACCTGACGGGACAGGCCTTCATCTTTTTCTACCCCTTACGCTTTCCCCTCTGTAACTTTGCCCCTCACGTTTATTTCTATCTTTTTCAGCTTTTTCTTTCTTTTCTACACACATGCAGGTATGAACCCTTTTTGTTCATGTGGCTGCGGGTGAGGTCGGTGGTGCAATACCCCGCCCAAAACGACGAGCTAGCCTGGGCCCGCAAGCATACCTGCTTGCCGCCGCTCCTCACCACCCAAACAGTCAGCCACGTAACAATGGCGCCCAACGGTGATAGCCCGATAATCTTTTTTATTTCCCACATTTTTCAAGTAACTATTTTTCACTATTCTTAATCTTCCCACTTTTCTTCTAGATTTCCTTCCTTTCTTTATCCCATGTTCCATCCAAACCCAATCCCTATTTCCGTCTTTTGACAGGACAGGGACCGTCATGATGGCAACGCCGATTGGGCTCGCCTGGTCGACAAATGTCCTCATGACAAAGGTATAGGGAGTGGTTGAGTATTCATGCCAGGGTTCCTTCCTCGTGTTCTTGCAACTTGATTAAGTGGTACCTGTTATGATACTCAGCTAGAAGACGGAGGTCGTGGCGAGCTGTTTAAGCTACCTTACCGGGAGTCCAGCACTGCCGGTAAGTGAGGTTTGCAGTCGTCGCCACGATAGTTAGGAAAGGAGGTGTGGCATCCACCGTTAGGGACTAGTTCTCGAGCGTGATGTGCCACACTTCCACGAACAGCACGACAGACCAGACCTTGAGGTACTTAGTTACGGACGAACATACTGCCTTCACCGAACCTTCGCCAAGGCAGCACCAAAAACACCAAGCCATATATATTCAAGTTCAGTTAACTTATTTTCAAACATTAAGTTCGATACTTTTAAATTTTTAGTTTTATTTATTCTCATTTATATTTTTTTTTGGTTGTTAGTTATTTCTTAATCATTAAGATTATTTTTAAAATTGTTCAGGTTGATTTCTGAAAGTTTAAAGTTTTTCAATTTTTTTTATATAGTCTTTTTGCTTTTTTAGTTGCATCTTTTTTTTATTTTCTACAGTTGTTGTTTTTTTTGTCTTACACATCCATATATTACGCGGATATCCCTTTTATTATTACTTTTTTGGCAGTTTTACACGCAAATATAGGGGTGAAAATAATTTTAGTTTTAGTTAATTTCAATACCTGAATTTTTTTTATATATTAACATAAGATTTTTATTTTTGGTTTTAAACTTGAATTTTTATCTTTAAGATATACGCATATACACATTAACTGAATTCTTATATACACACACATATTCACACAAACCTACGAAATTGAATTGTTTTTTATCTTGTTTTCATATTGTTTTTTAATATTATTTGATATTTTATTTATATCTTTGGGTTATTGGGATTTGTAGTTTGCCCTACATTCATCACGACCTTGCTTGCTTGATTTTTTTATTGTTTCAATCCTTGAGTATTTTCAAATAAATACTTACATATCGTATTTGCGAACTCCCCCTTTTATTTGCTTTATTGGGGTTCCATAACTTTTGTTACTTTTCGCGTTTTAAACTTTTTTTGGTAAATTTTTTTCGCATACCGACAATGGATGTCGGAGAAGGAGAAAGAGGCCGATAATAGAGTTTTTGGGGGATTTGGTATTCTCGACTCGAATAGACGGGTAACCAGGAGCCGAACCCGCGCGTTAGAAAACCAAATAGTAGGTTCGGTTTTTAACCAAATCGACACGGGTATACTGAGGCCCGTTGACTTTGTCCCTACGGACTATTTTAATAGGTGCGCGTCGCGGATTTTTGGATCTTTTGGCCCTGATCGCCCGCTGAGGGTCTCTGTCGCGAACGGGGTGTCATTCAATGAGTTAGATAATAGTCTAAACTTCTCCCAAAAAATCGATTTGGTGTGCCAAATGGTCGATAGGGAAAACGTAGGTGCCCAGGGGGGTGATATTCCGGCGCAGAACGCACCATCAACGAATGTCGGCACTGGCCTTAATGCTCCGTCCAAAATGCAAATAATGTCGAACAGCTGAGCCGAATGATGGCGATGATGGCGCAACAAACTTCAATCAACATAAGCAGCAGAGGATCAATGAAACGCATCAAACAGAGGCAAAATCTACTATATCTCACCTCGAAGAACAGTACGAAAGCGGAAGTATTTTTTAGGCGAATAAACGAGCTGCCCTGCATTCAAACAAAGTGCGGTCTTACAGGCACACCCGTTACAATCTTAGTCGACACAGGATCAACAAATAATTATATAAGTATCAACTGTAGTATTGGTAAATAAGTGCCTATTAAACCTATAAAAACAAAAACTATTCACGGATATTCATTATTAAAATTTAAAAAAATTATAACTTTGTATTGCCATTTTTTGAGATTGATGAGCTACGAGAATTTGATATGATACTAGCTGAACAAGGACTTAGAACTATAAAAGCAGAAATAAATTTATTCGACTACAGTTTAAAGTATCAAAAGAAAGTTGTGAAGGTAGAAAATGAACAAAAAATAAATTATACAATAAATAAAACAGAATATGAGGATGATATTAGGGAAATAATGAGAAAAAAATGACGAAATTTGTGAAAACTTACCGTTTACCACAACTATCTAAGCAACTATTAGAACGAATAATGAAGATCCTATTTGGACTAAACAGTACCCTTATCCCATGTCAGATAATGATTTTGTGAATACAGAAATCCAGAAACTTCTCGATAATCAGATAATTTAACCAAGTAAAAGTCCATACAACTCTCCGATTTGGACAGTCCCAAAAAAGGGCACCATTGAAAACGGGAAACCCGAAAGAAGTATGGTCGTAGATTATCAGAAGATTAACGCACAAACAATAACAGACCTATCCCAGACGTAAATATGACTATTCAAAATTTAGGGAAAGCAAACATATTTTCTACTATAGATTTGGAATCAGGATTCCACCAAATACTAATAAAAGAATCAGACATAGAGAAAATCGCGTTTTCGGTAAACGGCGCTAAGTATGAATTTATTAGGATGCCATTTGGGCTTAAGAATGCACCCTCAATATTTCAACGATGCGTAGACGATATTCTCCGCCAGTACATTGGAAAATTTGCATACGTATACATAGATTACATGTTAATATATTCTTCCTCACCCGAAGAACATATAGAGCATATAAGAACTATTGTAAACGTTTTGCATAACGCCAATATGAAAATCTCTAACGAAAAATCACACTTCTTTTAGAACTCTGTATAATACTTAGGACATATAATAAAACACAATAAAGTAACTGGGGACCCCAAGAAAATCCAAACAATAAAAGAATATCCTAAAATTAGATGAGGAAGCTGCAGAAGCTATCGAGAAAATCAAGAATGCGCTTCAAGCTCAAATAGAACTTTATCAACCTGACCTGACTTCACGAAACCTTTTGACTTGACTACAGATGCCAGCAATTTCGCTATAGGCACAGTGCTGTCCTAAAGCAGACAACTTATCGCTTTAAGCTGGAGTCATTGGTGCCGTATGTCGTATCGCTGTATCCGTATCCCTAACGTAATCAGCTGTTTATCGTTACGACGGTAAACCAAAACCCAATTGGTTGGCTACGATACGGTTACGACTTTAGCGGCACCAATAATCGATTGCATTGATTCTCATAAGGTTGGTCGAATCAGCTGTTAAAAGGTTACCGATACGGTTACCGATAAAGCACCAATGTCTCCAGCTTTAGTAGTATGTAAATGGGGGTTCCAGCCCAAATGGTGAAGTATATATACACCGACACATATATACAGCAAAACAATTTCGTTGCCTACTTTTAGGCGCGCACGTTCTTAAGTTTAGAGCTTTTGGTTTCTGTTCTGGCCGATACATAAGAAAAAGCTTAAAGCTTTTAGCAGAGCTTTGCCGTTCAGGAGAGGATCGTTAAATGGGGGCCCTACATTTTTAAAGGGCTGCAATTTTTTAAATGTCCCCCATATTTCTAATGAGCCCTAGACTTCACCCAAGCTGTTTTAAAGAGTCCCATAGATTTCTAATCGAGCGACTGCTCCCCAATCGCCCACCCCCTTTTTTCTCGTCTACAAAAAGTAGCAGTTGGACACCTGTAGTACCGCCCAACTCCCAACCCCCTACCCCCTTTTTTCTCGTCTACAAAATGGAGTCGATGGGCACTTGTAGTACCGCCCCCTGTCGGATCACACCCGTACAACACATATATATTTTTTAGATTTTTAACTAAAGAACGTCTTTATAATGAACTTGTGATTTCTTTACCTCAAAGTTTTGTATTTTAATAAAACGTTGATTACAACCATTTGGGCTCCTTAACCATGTCTGCATATAAATTATAAAATTTTTTAAATATGATGATTGAACATTTTATTTGTCTTTTTATTAAGGTATAAGTTTGTATGTACATACTTACACATATACATGTACGTGAGAATTTCATGAAACGGTAAATAAATATGAAGGCTGAACATTTTTTTTGTCTTTTTATTAGGTTATAATTTTATATGTAAATAGAAACATATATGTATGTACAAGAGAAAAAATCAAAACATGCTGATAAGAAACCTTAATTGTTCAACATTGAAGCTGATCTATAAGAAAAAGCTTAGAGCTTTTTGTTTTGTATTCTGTAATACATTTAAGAAAAAGCAAAATTTATATTTTATATAATTTATTTTTATTAAATAAAATTTTTAAACATAATAGACCACATATTACTGTGTTGTATTTTTGTTTCTGATCGTAATTTTAATGTATTGGTGGCTTCAGATAAGTAATCAGTTCAATCGGTGGCTGCAAATTTCCAAAACTATCAAAATATTCTTTATAATTTTTGTTTTTATAGTATGCTACCCAATGAGTACCAGGACCATCAGCATCGTCTAAATTAAGAATTCCACATTCTTGCGCATTCGGTTTATTCGGTAGGAAATTTCGCATAAAAATTCCTCTGAAATGTTTAAGATGTTTGCAATATTTCATTAAATCTATGTCTGTTAACGGTCTTTTGGGTAAGCTTTTTATTCGCTTTTTGGATAGGGTCGTAAAAATAAACCATATCCCCTTCTATACGGTTTGAGGGATAGTCCCTTCCTCATAGCGATTGATTCCATATATCTATTATGACGGCAAGCCTCAGCCAATTGCTCCTTTCCATTCCTGATATCATTCAAAACTTTTGATATAGCTGATCCACCAGATGCTATACCACCAAGTGCACCCAACGCTGTTAAAATTGGAAGTAGTGGTAAAATTTTACCAATTTTTGGGACTGGAATTATTCTCGGTATTATAATTTCTTTATTTTTAAAGCTAGACTCTATAGCATTCTTAGAAATGTTATAGGCCTCATTAAATGACTGCGGCTTCTTTTTGTTAAGTATGTTCTTAACTGCCATCAAACAATTTTTATTAGATGATACTTTACGAGTTTTCATCTTTTTCCGTTTTTTACATTTAGATGAATTTCTTTTCTTATTTTTTTTAAGCTCATTCCCAATGATGTTACACGTTGCCAGGCTTTCTCAGATAAAACTTTATCAGCTTGGTGTCTGTTATTTATATCTTTCAATTGGGAATATGCAATATCATGTTCTCTACAGGCTTCATCTAAAGGATTTATACCCTTTTCTCCTCTTTCTATCCGTTGTCGGAGTTTCGTTCCAGGACCACAAAATTGATATCGAAGTAAATGAAGCTCAGTAGGTAAAGAATTAATCAAACTACTTACAAAACCCTGGCCAGCCTTTTTACGTATTCGTCCCATTAAGTGTTTGTTTTCTTCTTCTTCTTCTTAATAATAATGAGAGTGAGTACGGGCGAGCTATAATTAAATGGTGATTTTATTATAAAAGCTATGGTTTATATTGCTATAAATCTAGTAAACAAAATGAAAGTTATTAAACAACGTCTCCACTTAAGGTTAATAATGCCGACAATTGTATAAATGTTAAAAATGTGACCAGACATAGTCCCCTTTTACCAAATTCCATACGAGCGCTGATTGTGGGACCGTCAAATTGTGGAAAAACTAATGTTATGCTCAGTTTAATTGAAAGCCCAAACAGGCTTAATTTCCGAAATATATACATTTTTTCAAAATCATTATATCAACCAAAATATATCTATCTAAAAAGTCTTATTGAGCCTATAAGTACAATACGAGATTATTTTTGTATTGGTCGCTATAAGAACATTGATTCTTTCTATTTATGTCAAACTTATACAAAAATTCTTTAACACTTAATTCATGATAATGCAAGCATGATTATTGTGTTCAAGCAAGATGAAATGAATCTTAAGCATATCTATAATGATCATTTTTTGTTGTTATATCGGCCTACTGATTTTAAGATCGCGGGTTCGAATCGAGCTCAAGGCCTAACAATAATTTTTTATCATTATTATTGTTATGATAAATTTTTTCTTAATTGAAAAATTTTTTTAAATTAGAATAGAAGAAAGAAAAAAAAAGAAAAATCATGTTATCGGAGATATGTCATACATAATTTTATACAACTATAAAACATCTTTAAAGAAATATACCACATCAGATTCTTATCAGATACACAGCTGATAGGTAACAGATTTACCAAAATCATGTCAAATAATCATATGGCTGTATTAGCAAATCTTGTTAAGATCAGGAAAGTATTAAAAAGAAAAACTTAAAATAATGAAATTGGGATAATTGGACAGAATCAACTTGTTGGAGGATACATTTAAACTCATTTCGAAACCATTAATGAATTAGTTGATAATTTGAAGAACTCTAGTAATAAGAACATGTTACTAATTATAATGGTGATGATGATGATGATGAAATTTTGCAGGCGGACAGTGCAAAAGAAAGTAAATACATGGAAGTTGATACATTGCCAACCGTTGAAAATTATGTGAATGATAATGATCTTGATAGTAAAACAAACATTTATTCGAACGATGCAGATTTGGAATATTCTACAGATAGTTCTCGGAAAGAAAATGTTGAGAGCAAGCGATGAAGAAACCTACAAAAAAAACCAAAGCCTATTGATATTATAAATGAGCAATGTTTTAATAAAAAACAAAAACTAGATAATTTTGTTAGCGTTAGACGAAAAATAAATTTTATGAATGACTGTGAAAGACCAGCTTCGTATATTCCAAGTAAACCCCATGATGATGAATTATTAAAAAGAGCTGTACAAAGCAATGTAATGAAAACTGAATCAGATATCGATAAAAAACCTGAAAAGCGAAATCTGGTGATATCATTAATGAGCAATGTTTTGATAAAACCCAAAAATTAGATAGTGTTATTGGGGTTAAAGAAAAAAATTAATTATATGAATAATTGTGAACGACCAATTGACGAACAATTACAAGGCCGTAGAAAGTCAAAATCAAGCTGAAACTTTAAATGATAATCCTACTCTAACTGAACACGATATTTTGAGAAGAATCGAAGAAGATCCTAATATGCGGGAAAGACATAAACCTGTAAAACGTCAGAGTAAAAATCAACTAAATGAAGATTATAAACGGGTTAAGCTTACTCAGCCCCTTCCCCTCTCCCCTCAATTTACTATTACACAATATAAAAAGTAAACCAAATGATGAACAATTACTAAACAAGGCTGTACAAAGTCAAAATCAAGCTGAAACTTTAAATGATAATACTACTCTAACTGAACATCAAATTTTGAGAAGAATCGAAGAAGATCCTGATATGCGGGAAAGACATAAACCTGTAAAACGTCAGAGTAAAAATCAATTAAATGAAGATTATAAACGGTTAAGCTTATTCAACCCTCTAAGTTACTATTACGCAATATAAAATTGCTTAAAGATATTAAATGCTTGATACATTGTATGGTCTGAATAGAGATTCAAATGGACAATGGCGATTTGGACTTAAACCATTAAAATTTAGTTCTAAAAATGTTTTACAGATTGGTAGAATTAATGGAAAATGACACCAGGTCTGTCGTGTTAATATTTCATAGAAACCACAAACATTACAAAAAGGGTGATTTGCACACTTATCGTCAGATTTTATATATACAAATGCTCACAAGCGTAACTATAACCCAGATAGTCAAATTAAGGGGACAAAATCGTATATAATATCTACATATTATCAGGAAATTATTCAATTCTGATCCACACTCGTTCATAAGGGGTAGAGGTTATTGAAATCAACCGATTGTCGTGAAAATATTTATCAATATTGGATAATCTTAATGAGTTGGTGGCCAATACAAAAACTATCCCGAATTGTACTTTGTTTTCCACATATTACATCATTGAATATAAAAATTTAGTCTGGTTTAGCTTCAGCGGGTTTGATGACATCGACATTTTCACTAAATGTATAAAGATTTATTCCTTTTATCGGCTCAATAAACCCTTTTTAGATAGATATATTTTGGTTGATATAATGATTTTGAATAAATATATATATTTCGGAAATTAAGCCCCGTTTGGGCTTTCAATTAAACTGAGCATAACATTAGTTTTTCCACAATTTGACGGTACCACAATCAGCGCTCGTATGGAATTTGGTAAAAGGGGACTATGTCTGGTAACATTTTTAACATTTATACAATTGTCGGCATTCCCCAATCCCCCCACCCCCTTTTTTCGTCTACAAAAAGTAGCAGTGGACACCTGTATTAACGCCCAACCCCCAACCCCCAACCCCAACCCCCTTTTTTTCTCGTCTACAAAAAGGAGTCGATGGGCACTTGTAGTACCGCCCCCTTTTTTCTCGTCTGCAAAACGGGCCTGTCGGATCACACCCGTACAACACATAAATATGTTTTAGATTAACTAAAGAACGTCTTTATAATGAACTTGTGATTTCTTTACCTCAAAGTTTTGTATTTTAATAAAACGTTGATTAAAACCATTTGGGCTCCTTAACCGTGTCTGCATATAAAATATAAAATTTTTTAAATATGAAGATTGATCATTTTATTTGTCTTTTTATTAGGGTATAAGTTTGTATTTACATACTGACACATATACATGTACGTGAAAATTTCATGAAACGGTAAATAAATATGAAGGCTGAACATTTTGTTTGTCTTTTTATTAGGTTATAAGTTTATATGTAAATAGTAACATTAAATATGAAGATTGAACATTTTATTTGTCTTTTTATTAGGGTATAAGTTTGTATTTACATACTGACACATATACATGTACGTGAGAATTTCATGAAACGGTAAATAAATATGAAGGCTGAACATTTTGTTTGTCTTTTTATTAGGTTATAAGTTTATATGTAAATAGTAACATATATGTATGTACAAGATAAAAAATCAAAACATGCTGATAAGAAACCTTAATTATTCAACATTGAAGCTGATCTATAAGAAAAAGCTTAGAGCTTTTTGTTTTGTATTCTGCCTGCAAGAAAAAAAGAGCTTAGACGTTTATCAATATAGAAGAGTATCGGGCTCAGATTTTAAATGAGGCGTCCCAAATTTTTAAAGGACCCCAAATTTTTAAATGCCCTCTTAGTACTTTACTGTAATACATTTAAGAAAAAGCAAAATTTATATTTTATATAATTTATTTTTATTAAATAAAAATTTTAAACATAATTGACCACATATTACTGTGTTGTATTTTTGTTGCTGATCATAATTGTAATGTATTGGTGTCTTCAGATAATTAATCAGTTCAATCGGTGGCTGCAAATTTCCAAAACTATCAAAATATTGTTTATAATTTTTGTTTTTATAGTATGCTACCCAATGAGTGCCAGGACCATCAGCATCGTGTAAATTAAGAATTCCACATTCTTGCGCATTCGGTTTATTCGGTAGGAAATTTCGCATAAAAATTCCTCTGAAATGTTTAAGATGTTTGCAATATTTCATTAAATCTATGTCTTTTAACGGTCGTTTGGGTAGGCTTTTTATTCATTTTTTGGATAGGGTCGTAAAAGTAAACCATATCCCCTTCTATACGGTTTAAGGGATAGTCCCTTCCCCATGGCGATTGATTCCATATATCTATTATGGCGGCTAGCCTCAGACAATTGCTCCCTTCCATTCCTGATATTATTCAAAACTTTTGCTATAGCTGATCCACCAGATGCACCCAACGATGTTAAAATTGGAAGTAGTGGTAAAATTCCACCAATTTTTGGGACTGGAATTATTCTCGGTATCTTAATTTCTTTATTTTTAAAGCTGGACTCTATAGCGTTCTTAGAAATGTTATAGGTCTCATTAAATGACTGCCATCAAAAAATTTTTATTAGATGATACTTTACGAGTTTTCATCTTTTCCGTTGTTTACATTTAGATGAATTTCTTTTCTTATTTTTTATACCCATTCCCAATTTGAGTTTTGCTTAAATTGCATTTGTAACGAACCAAACGTTTGCTCGTTCTTTGAAATCACTATTCTTAGATGTTACACGTTGCCAGAGTTTCTCTGATAAAACTTTATCAGCTTGGTGGCTGTTATTTATATCTTTCGATTGGAAATATGCAATATCATGTTCTCTACAGGCTTCATCTAAAGCATTTATACCCTTATCTCCTCTTTCTATCCGTTGTCGGAGTTTCATTCCAGGACCACAAAATTGATATCCAAGGAAATGAAGCTCAATAGGTAAAGAATTAATCAAATTATTTACAAAACCCTGTCCAGCCTTTTTACGTATTCGTCCCATTAAGTGTTTGTTTCCTTCTTCTTCTTCTTAATAATAATGAGGGTGAGTGTGGGCGAGTTATAATTAAATGGTGATTTTATTATAAAAGCGATGGTTTATATTGCTATAAATATAGTAAACAAAATGAAAGTTGTTAAACAACGTCTCCAACTTAAGGTTAATGCCGACAATTGTATAAATGTTAAAAATGTTACCAGACATAGTCCCCTTTTACCAATTCCATACGAGCGCTGATTGTGGTACCGTCAAATTGTGGAAAACTAATGTATGCTCAGTTTAATTGAAGCCCAACGGGCTTAATTCCGAAATATATATATTTATTCAAATCATTATATCAACCCAAATAAATCTATCTAAAAGTGTTATTGAGCCGATAAAAGAGAAAAACTTTATACATTTAGTGAAATGTCGATGTCATCAAACCCCTGAAGCTAAACCAGACTAAATTTTTATATTCAATATGTTAATATGTGGAAAACAAAGTACAATGCGGATAGTTTTTGTATTGGCACGCAAAATCTCATTATAGATCAATAGGTCCCAAGCATTAGCATACGAGAGTTTTCACGACAATCGCGTATGATTTCAATATACGACCTCCCTACCCTTCTGAACGAGTGTGAGATCATGATATTGATAATTTCCTGATATATGTAGATATTTATACTATTTTGTCCCTTAATTTGGTATCTATCTGTGTTATAGTGTTACGCTTAGGTGAGCATTTGTATATATAAAATCTGACGATAAGTGTGCAAACTCACCCTTTTGTGTAATGTTGTGGTTTTCTATATGATAATATATAACTACGACAGACGACTGGTGTCATAGTAGACCATTATATTCTACCATCTGTAAAACATTTTTAGAACTGAATTTTAATGGTTTAAAAGTATCCAATATTCAGCCTTGTCCCTTTGAATCTACTATTTCAGACCATACATGATATCAAGCCAGTTTAATATCATATTACGACGCAATTTTATTGCGTAATAGTAAATCTTAGAGGAAAAGTATAGAAAGCTTAACCCGTTATAATCTCATTTAATTGATTTTTACTCTGAGACGTATACAGGTTTAGTGTGTTTGCGCCGCATATCAGATGCTTACTCTCGATTCTTCTCACAATTTGACGACTGTCAGTTAGAACGAAGTATATGAGCATATTAAAGTATTCAGCTTGATTGGACTGTGTACGGCCTTGGTTAGTATTGTTCATACATAAGGTGCTACTTTGTTATGAGTTGTGTATAGGAAATGTGAGGGAGAGGGGAAGGAGGGCTGAGTACGCTTAACCACGTTATAATCGTCTCATTTAGATGATTTTACTATCTAGACTGTTTTAAAACAGAGTTTAGTCTTTCCTCCCGCATACACATAGGATCTTCTAGCGATCTAGTCTCAGAGGAAATCGTGTTCAGTTAGAGTAGGATTATCACACTAAGTTCAGCTTGATTTTGACTATCTAACCGGGCTACGACGTCTATGTAACGGCCTTGTTAATTTTTCGTCAATGGTCGTTCACAATTATTCATATAATTATAATTTTTTACGTTAACCACCCAAAAACACTATCTAATTTTGGTTTTATCAACATGCAATCAGTAGATGCTGATCATCCAGATGTCGCTATGCATGTCAGGTTTTTTATCGCATATCGGATTCAGTTTTCAGGTTACATTGCTTTGTACAGCTCTTTTTAATAATTCATCATCATGGGTTACTGCGACTATACGAAGCTGGTCTTTCCCGCAGTCGTCATCTATGGTATGTATTTTTCGTCTAACGCTAACAATTATCTAGTTTTTGTTTTTATTAAAACAGTGCTCATTTATAATACTACATAGGCTTTGGTGTAGGTATTTCTTCATATCGCTGCGTGCCTCTCACATTTTGCTGGCATCCGATGAACTCTCTGTAGACACTATTTGCCAATCTGCACCTCGATATCGAATATAAATGTTGTTTTACTATCAGATCATTATCATTCACATATTTTCAACGTTTGGCATGTGGATCAACTTCCATGTGTTTACTTTCTTTTAGCAGTGTCCGCCTAGCAAAATTTCTATCATCATCATCATCACCATATATATATAGTAACATTGATTCTTATTACTACTGAGAGTTCTTCAAATTATCAACGATTCATTTATGGTTCGAAATGAGTATATAAATGTATCGCCAACAAGTTGATTCTGTCAATATCCACAATTCATTATTTTAACGTTTTTCTTTTTAATACTTTCCTGATCTTAAACAAGATTGCTAATACTAGCCATATGATTATTTGACATAGATTTTGGTAAATCTAGTTACTATCAGCTGTCTTGTGTATCGGATATATGTATTATATGCTGATGCTAGGTGTATTATCAATTTTTAAGTGTTTTGATAGTTGTATATAATTTAGTATGGACAGTATCTCGGATAACATGATTTTCTTTTTTTTTCTTCTTTATTCTAGATGTAAAAAAAATTTTCAATTAAGAAAAAATTTACATAACAATAATAATGATAATTGAAAATTAATTGTTGTGTATGGCCTTAGAGCATCACGATTCGAACCCGCGTATCTTAAAATCACAGTCTAGTTGGCGACTATAACACAATAAAATGATCCAGATATGAGATATGCTTAAGATGTCATTTCATCTTGCTTGAACACACTAATCAGCTTTGCATTATCTGAATTAAGTGTTAAAGAATGTTTGTTGTATAAGTTGGACATAAATAGAATAGAATCAATGTTGTTCTATATAAGCGGACCAATACAAAAATAATCCTCGTATTGTAATTATAGGCTCAATAAGACTTTTTAGCATAGATCTATTTGGTTGATATAATGATTTGAAAAAATGTAATATATATTTCGGAAATTAAGACTGTATTTGGGCTTTCAATTAAAAGGAGCCACACACCTTAGTTTTTCCCACAATTTGACGGTTCCCACAATCAGCGCTCGTACTGGAATTTGGTAAAAAGGGGGGACTATTGTCTGGTCAATTTTTAACAATTTATACAATTGTCGGCATTATTAACCTTAATTGGAGACGTTTGTTTAATAACTTTCATTTTGCACCCATACTAGATTGTATAGCAATATACCCATAGCTTTTATAATAAAATCATCAATGTAATTTATAGCTCGCCCGTACTCACTCTATTTATTAAGAAGAAGAAGAAGAAAAACAAACACCTTTAAGGAGACGCATACGTAAAAAGGCTGGCCAGGGTTTGGTAGTAGTTTGATAATTTTTAACCATACTGAGCTTCATTTACGTCGATATCAATTTGTGGCGGGTCCTATGGAACGAAACTCCGACCACGGATAGAAAGAGGAGAAAAGCACGTATAAATCCTTTAGATGAAGTCCTTCGTTTTAGAGAACCTGATTATTGCATATCCCATTGAAAGATATAAATAAACAGACACCAAGTGATAAAGTTTTATCTGAGAAAGCCTGGGCAAACGTGTAACATTCATGGAAGGAGCTTAAAAAAAATGAAGCAAAGAAATTCATCTAAATGGAAAAACGAAAAAAGATGACAAAACTCGTAACGATCATCATAAAAATTGTTTGATGCGCACGTTCAAGAAGACATACTAACAAAAAGAGCAGCCGCCCAGTCATTTAATGAGGCTATAACATTTCTAAGAAGCAAGAGTCAGCTTTATAAAAATAAAGATAATTATAATACCGAGAATAATCCAGTCCCAAAATTGGTAAAATTTTACCAACTATGCCAATTTTAACAGCGTTGGGTGCAACTTGGGTGCTATAGCATCTCGTGTGTCAGCTATATCAAAAGAATGAATGATATCAGGAATGGAAAGGAGCAATTGGCTGAGCTTGCCGTCATATAGAACATATGAATCAATCGCTATGAGGAAAGGGACTATCCTCAACCGTTATTAGAAGGGGGATATGTTTATTTTACGACCCTACACAAAAGACGCCAATCAAAAGCTACCCAAAAGACCGTTAACAACGACATAGATTTAATGAAATATTGCAAAATCTGAAAAATTTTCAGAGGAATTTTATGCGAAAAATTGTCCCCTACCGAATAAACCGAATGCGCGCAAGAATGCGGAATTCTTAATTTAGCACGATGCTGATGTCATGGTACTCATGGGTAGCAACTAAAAAAAAAAATTATAAAGGAAAATTGGATTAAGTTTTCGGAAACTTTGCAGCCCCACCGATTGAACTGATTACTTATCTGAGCCACCAATACATTAAAGTCACGATCCCCCCCAGGCCACCACCCAAAAATACAACACAGTAATATGGAGTTCTATTATGTTTTAAAATGTTATTAATAAAAATAAATTATATAAAATATAAAATTTTGCTTTTTCTTAAATGTATTACGAGAAGTACAAACCAAAAAGCTCTAAGCTTTTTCTTATAGATCAGCTTCAATGTGAACAATTAAGTTCTATCAGCATGTTGTTCTTTTCTCTGTACATACATATATGTTTCTATTCTAATATAAAATTTAAACTTAAAATAAAAAGACAAAAAAAATGTTCAGCCTTCATATATTATTGTTTTGTTTTTTTTTAAAAAAACCGGTTTTTTTTTCATGAAAATTCAACACGTACATGTATATGTGTAAGTATGTACATACAAAATACTATCCCTTAATAAAAAAGAAAAATAAATGTTCAAACATCATATTTAAAAAATTTAAATCATTTATATGCAGACATGGTTAAGGTAGCCCAAAGGTTGTAATCAACGTTTATTAATACAAACTACTGAGGTAAGAAATCACAAGTTCATTCATAAAGGACGTTCGTTAGTTAAAATCTACAAAAATATATATGTGTTGTACGGGTGTGATCCGACAGGGGGCGGTACTACAAGTGCCCATCGACTCCATTTTGTAGACGAGAAAAAGGCAGTAGGGGGTTGGGAGGTTGCTGTACTACAGGTGTCCAACTGCTACTTTTTGTAGAGACGAGAAAAAAGGGGGGTGGGCGAATTGGGGCACACAGGTCGCTGATTAGAAATCTATGGACTCTTGAAAACAGCTTGGGTTGAAGTCTAGGGCTCATAGAAATATGGGCGGACATGTAAAACACATTGACAGCCCTTCAAAAAAGGTAGGGCCACCATTTTAACGATCCTCACCCGAACGGCAAATTCTCTTGCACAAAAAGCTTTAAGCTTTTTCTTTATGTATCGGCCGAACAGAAACAAAAGCTCTATAAACTTAGAACGTGCGCGCCTAAAAGTAGGCAACGAAATGTTTTGCTGTATTAACTATGTGTCGGATGTTATATATACTTCAACCATTGAGGGCTGGAACCCCATTTACATACTACTAAAGTTATGGGATACAATGCGTGCTTTACTCGGTAACGTATCGGAACCTTATAACAGCTGATTCGACCAACCTTATGACAGAACTCATGCAAATCGAGATGAGTGGTGCCGCTAGTCGTAACCGTATCGCTAGCAACCAATTGGGTTTTGGTTAACCGTCGTAACGATAAACAGCTGATGTACGGTAGGGATACGGATACAGCGACACGGACATACGGCACCAACTGAATCCAGCTTTAAAGCGATAAGTTGCTTGTCTGCTTTAGGACAGCACTGTGCCTTATAGCGCAAAATTGCTGGCATCGGTAGCAACATCAAAAGGCATTTCGTGAAGTCAGGTTCAGGTTGATTAAAGTTCTATTTGAGCTTGAAGCGCAATTCTTGATTTTCTCGCATTAGCTTCTGCAGCTTACCCGCATCTAAATTTTAAGGATATTCTTTTATTGTTGGATTTTGTGCTTGGGGTCCCAGCTACTTTATGTGTTTATTATATGTCGCTATAGTATTATACAGAGTTCTAAAAGAAGTGTGATTTCGTTAGGAGATTTTCATATTGGCGCTTTTAGCAAACGTTTCAATGTTCTTATATGCTCTATATGTTTTCGGGTGCAGGAAAGAAATATATTAACATGTAATCTATGTATACGTACATGCAAATTTTCCAATTGTACTGGCGTGAGAAAGATCGTCTACGCATCGTTGAAAATTGAGGGTGCATTCTTAAGCCAAACTGGCATCCTAATAAATTCATACTTAGCGCCCCGCTCTTTACCGTGAAAACGCGATTTTCTCTATGTCTGATTCTTTTAGTAGTATTTGGTGGAATCCTTGATTCCAAAACCACCTATAGTAGAAATATGTTTGCTTTCCCCTAAATTTTGAATAGGTTCATATTCTTACGCTCTGGGATAGGTCTTTATTGCACTTGTGCGTTAATCTCTGATAATCTACGACCATACTTCTTTCGGGTTTCCGTTTCAATGGTGCCCCTTTTTGGGACTGTCCAAATCGGGAGTTGTCTGGATTTTATTGGTTAAAATTATCTGATTATCGAGAGTTTCATGGATTTCTGTATCACAAAAACATATCTGACATGGGTAACGTGTACGGTTTAGTCCAAATAGGATCTTCATTTATTCGTTCTAATAGTGGCTTAGATCAGTTTGCGTAAACGTAAGTTAGTTTTCACAAATTTCTGTCGATGTTTGTTCATTATTTTCCCTAAATCATCCTCATATTCTGTTTATTTATTGATCACTTTATCTTTTGTTCATTTTCTACCTTCCACAACTTTCTTTGTGATACTTTAAACTGTAGTCGAAAAATTTATTTCTGCTTTTATAGTTCTAAGTCCTTGTTCAGATCAGTTATATATCAAATTCTCGCTTAGCTCAGAATACTTTCACAAAAAAAAAAATGGCAATACAAAGTTATAATTTTTTAAATTTTAATAATGAATACACGTGCATTAGTTGTTGTTTTTATCAGGTTTAATAGGCCTTATTTACCAATACTACAGGTGATACTTACTAAATTATTGTTGCTCCTGGTGACTAAGATTGTAAACGGGTCTGTGCCTGTAGACAGCACTTTGCTTTTGAAGTCAGGGCAGCTCGTTTATCGCCTAAAAACCTGCTCCGACTTCGTACTGCTCTTCGACGGTGAGATATAGTAGATTTTGCCTCTGTTTCGAATGTCCGTTTCATTGATCCTTGCTGCTATGTTGATTGAAGGTTGTGCGCCATCATCGCCATCATTCGGCTCAGCTGTTCGAACATTATTTGCATTTTGGACGGAGCATTAAGGCCAGTGCCACACATTCGTTGATGGTGACGTGTCTGCGCGGAATATCACCCCCCTGGGCACCCTACGTTTCCCACATCGAACATTTGGCACACCAATCGATTTTTTGGAGAAGTTCTACTAGACTATTATCTAATCATTGAATGACACCCCGTTCGCGGACAGAGACCCCAGCGGTGCGATCAGGCGCCAAAATGATCCAAAACTCGCGGACGCGCAACTATTTTAAAATAGTCCTTAGGACAAAGTCAACGGGCCTCAGATATACCCGGTGTCGATTGGTTTAAAAAACCGAACCTACTATTATTGGTTTTCTTACGCGCGGGTTCGGCTCCTGGTTACCCGTTCTATTCGAGTCAGAATACCAAACCCCCAAAAACTCTAGGTATCGGCCTCTTCTCCTTACTCCGACGACACCCATTGTCGGTATCCGAAAGAATGAACTTTACCAAAAAAAGTTTAAAACGCGAAAAGTAACAAAGTTATGGAAACCCTCAATAAAGCAATATAAAAGGGGGAGTTCGCAAATACGATATGTAAGTATGTATTGAAAATACTCAAGGATTGAAACACAATTATACAAAACAATCCAAGCACGCAAGGTCGTGATGAATGTAGTTTGGTTCAAACACAAATCCCAATAACCCAAAGATATAAATAAAATATCAAATAATATAAAAAAAATATGAAAACAGATAAAAAACAACTTCAATTTCGTGGTTCGTGTGAATATGTGTTGTGTATATAAGAATGTCCTCCCCCCCCACTCCTGGCACGCCCCTCTCACAGGGGTTTTTTTTTTTAATGTGTCATATGGTCTATTTAAAGATAAAAATTCAAGTTTTAAAACCAAAAATAAATAATCTTATGTTTAATATATAAAAAAAATTCAGGTTTGATTGAAATTAACTAAAACTAACAAGTATTTTCACCCCTATAAATTTGCGTTGTAAAAACTGCCAAAAAAGTATAATAAAAGGATATCCCCGGAATATCTGGATGTGTAAGACAAAAAAAAAACAACAACTTAGAAAATAAAAAAAAGATGCCAACTAAAAAGCAAAACAGACGTATATAAAAAAACATGATAAAACTTTCACAACTTTCAGAATCAACCTGAACAATGTTAAAAATAATCTTAATGATTAACGAAAATAACTAACAACCAAAAAAAAAATTAAATGATAATAATAAAAACTAAAATTTAAAAGTATCGAAACTTAATGTTTGAAATAAGTTAACTGACTTGAATATATAAATGGGGGGACTTGGTGTTTTTGGTGCTGCCTTGGCTACGGTTCGGCAGAGGCAGTATGTTCGTCCGTAACTTAAGTACCTCAAGGTTTGGTCTGTCGTTGCTGGCTTCGTGGAAGTGTGGCAGCTCGAGACATAGTCCCTAACGGTGGATGCCACACCTCCTTCCCCCAAACTATCGTGGCGACCACGACTGCAAACCTCAACTACCGGCAGGCTGGACTCCCGGTAGGTAGCTTAACAGCTCGCACGACCTCCGTCTTCTAGCTGAGTATCATTACAGGACCACTTAATCAAGTTGCACACGAACACGAGGACAGGAACCCTGGCAAGAATACTCAACCACTCCCTAATACCTTTGTCATGAGGACAAAAAACACAAAAATTTTGGTCGCACCAAGGCAGGCCCAATCGGAGTGCACATCAGACGGGTCCCTGTCCGTCCCCACAAAAGACGGAAAATAGGATTGGGTTTGGAGGAACATGGGATATAAAGAAGGAAGGAAATCTAAGAAAGTGAGGAAGATTAAGGAATAGTGAAAAATAGTTACTTGCAAAAATGGGCGAAAAAAAAAGATTCATCGGGCTATCACCGTTGGGCGCCATTGTTACGTGGCTGACTGTTTGGGTGGTGAGGAGCGGGCGGCTAAAGCCAGAGTATGCTGGGCAGCCCAGGTACGCTCGTCGTTTTGGTGCGGGTATTGCACCACCGCAACTCACCGCAGCCACATGAACAAAAAGGGTTCATACCTGCATGTGGTTAGGACCTGAAAGCAAAAGCTGAAAACGATAGAAATAAACGTGAGGGGCAACGTTACAGAGGAGCGAAAGCGTAAGGGGTAGAACAAAGATGAAGGCTGTCCCGTCAGGTGGTCTACCACTCCCCTCACCCTCTGCAAGTGCAACTTGCACCCGCACCGTGGACACTGTGCTGACTACCTTATCTACTGTACACAGTGCCCCAAACCCGACACTGCTCGGTACCTCTGTCACTCGGTCAATTTCTAACACCACTCACCTTCAACCTAACCTTCAGCGCACAAGGCAGCACCAAAACCAACTTAAAACTTTAGGAGCCTGTCATTATTAAAAGATCTAAAATTTTCATCCAAAATAATCTTATAATTTATTTACAAATTTTGGTTCACAAATACAAACAAACTCCCTGCCTACTATGGCTTCAGCTAAGTTAAAAACACAAAACTCTAAACCTTCGAGGTTTAATATAAATATTTGGACAGAGGATATTCAAAAATTTACTACGATTACTAAATTTTCTTTCACTCGATGAATATTAGATATACCTGCAGAGTGCAAGAGGAAGTAGATACATTTCAAATCAACCATACAATACAAAATAACTATGACTAATAGAAAGAGTGGTCCTGACACTGCACATAAAAAATTAAAAATGGTGGGCGCCCTAATGAATATTATTAATAGGAGGCATTTCCACGAATCCTAGAGATACGAATCACAGAACAAAATAAAATAAGAGCGGGAAGCAAAAAATCAAGTACCATAACCCTGACTACCGCAACCGCTCAAGCACAAAAATCATAAGAATCAAATATGTACAACGCAAAAGTAGGTAATCCAAGCAAAAG
>JARSSU010021551.1:0-113397 GCA_029619165.1 Eurosta solidaginis | reverse complement strand
TATAAACTATTTTTGGTTAGGGTACCTGGTTACTGAGACCATATGGTTCCCTGCAATTAAGACATATTGGTATGTAAGCTAAGTGTATATTGTGTCTTAACTTAAAGGGTATTTATTTTTCGTTGCTGTGTTAAGTAGTGTGGTAGACGTTGTGGGTTTTCAAGGCGTTATTGACAGTGTTTATCGTTTCCGTTTTACTGCAATCTAGTGCAACATCCATGGGGGTTGATACTTTCGTCAACGGACAAATTTGCATCATGTGTTCGGGAGTCAATGCAGTGGAGCATGTCGAACATTGAATCGGGCCATTATCATTGTAATGATGAGATATGCTGAACAGCGTGGTTCCAACTCTCATTCTTGCAATCTTTATACATTTCATCCCTGGTAAAGTTTATATTGTAGTTTGGCCTCTTTGTGCCCGGGTTGTGTGTTCGAAGAAATATATTTGAACTTTTCCATTTTTCTTGTTCTTCAACATCTTGACAACTATAACAATGGTTTCTTATAATACTGCTATAGCAAGGTACTTCCACAGTTAATGGTAACCGGAGCGCTGCTTTTGCTATGTGATCAGCTTCTTCATTTCCTTTGATCTATGTGGCCTGGAACCCAAAGGATTTTTATTAATTGACCTCTCTAGGTCTTTGGATTTCCGGTCCATTATATGCAGTAGAGCCAATGTATTTGACTACACTTTGGCTGTCGGAACATATCAACGTTTTTGCTTTTCTTTCAGCAGCGTATATAATTGCCTGTTCAACAGCTGCAAGTTCTGCATCGAAAGATTCCTGCATGTAGCGGTAATAGACTTTGCTTCAGAGTTTTAAAGGAGTCAACTGAAGTTTGTTCTACTAAAGCATAGGTTGAGGTGTCGCACTGCCTAGAGCCGTCAGTGAACAAGATAAGTTCTGGGTGAATTCATTTTTATTTTTGCGTAGAAGGTTTTAAAGATGTTAGCATTTGTGTTTTCTTTTTTGAATTCGCTGAGTGTCATATCCGTATGGAATTTTATTTTAGGTGATTTCCTTAGTGGTTGTGCTGGTATGGGTGTTTTTTTAATGTTAAGGTAGCGTATAATATTTTCCAGAGCGCTAGCGTTTCTGCCGCCTACTTTTCTTCTATTGGCTGATTGTAGCTCCCACATATGCTCGTGTAATGGGTGATCTGGCAGTGTCAAAGCTTTCGCTGCGAGACAGCTGACCTTCTTTGTAGTTGCCAATCGATATCGTGGTACCGCGCTTCTAGTCTGAGGGCGGCTATTGGGGTGGCCATGAGCAACCCTGCAGCCGTTCGAAAGCATCTATTCATACATGCATTGATTTTGTTTTTATTCTTTTCGGATGTCCACCCATAAACCGTGAGTCCGTGTTGAATTATTCCTTCACATATAGCTCGACTGATTGATATGGCAATGTCTATGTGTGGTCCTTTGTTCCTCGTACAGAATATCTTTAGTAGGTTATTAACCTTGATTAGTTTTTCGCAAATTTTGTTGATATGCTCATTCCATAGTGCATTTCTGGAGAAAGTGATGCCAAGGATTGAGATATGGGGTTTCAACCTAACATCTTGGTTGCCTATTTTCAATGAGGATATATCACAGTTTGTGTTTTTTGCATACATGCATAGCTTCTGCCTTATTAATTGGTACTACTGCACCAGTTGCTTCTGCCCACCTTTGTACTTTGGTGTTTACTTCACCGAGGCTGTTATTTATTTGTTCTGCTGAGCCTGAAGATACAACAAAGATGTTGTCAGCGTATACACCAATAAAGTCCACCCCATTTATGTTTCTAATATTTTTAATAAGCGTATTGCAATATGCTGCAAATAATATGACTGACAGTGGAGATCCTTGGGGGAGGCCATTGTCTAGATTGAGAAACTTCGATAAAAAACCATCTACTCGAACTGTAATTCTACGATGCGACATAAAGGAATGTATAGTTTTCAGCACTAGTGCCGGAACACCCCAGGAAGAAAGTTCTTTTATTACAACAAATGAAATAACTCTATCAAAGGCCTTTTCTATGTCTTCTGAAAATATAACATTGTGTTTATTTGCTTTAAGATTGTCTTTTATTTTTGCTTCTAATGCGTGACACAATGTATGTACTCCACGCTGTGGGAGGAAGGCATGTTGCTCTGGGAGAAAGTGCGATTTGTAGTGTTCTCTAATTTTCCTCGCAAGAATTTTGTCAAATACTTTAGCTAGGACCGATATTAGCGAAATGGGTCTGTATCCTTCCACCAGATTTGCGTTTTTATTTGGTTTGGGAATTGGAGCAAGAACTGCTACCTTCCAGTAGTGCGGATAAGTTCCAGTTTCGAGTATTCCCGTGTATAACTTGCATATTCTCTTCTTCAGCGAGATGTCCGAATGTTGTATCATGGAGTATGTTATTTTATCAATTCCCGGTGTTGTGCCTTTTGAATTTTTTATTGCTACATTGAGGTCATCGATTGTTATATTGGAAAAATATTTATGAAGACTGAGTGCTTCCCCGGATGGGGAGTCAATTTTATAGTTTTGTTTAGCCAGTATAACTTGTGTAGCAAACGAATTGTCGGAGCCTATTAAACTCCATGTTTCTGCAAATTTATCTGCTATCTGTTGGGGATGAGTAAGGCACTCGTTTTCTGAAAAAATATTTGGAAAACTTATATATTGTGGCGATTTGACTTTTTTAATTTTGTTCCATATTGTCCTTGTATCCATAGTAGGGTTAAGTGAGTTGATAAAGTTTTGCCATGTATCCCTCTTGGCTTGTTTACATGCACGCTTTACCTGTGCGCAGAGTTGTTTGTATTTTATTATATTAGCAAGATTTCGTTTCACTTTATAGACCTTCCACGCGGAGTTCTTTAATCCAATTAATTTGGCTATCTCGGCATTAAACCATACGGGGGTTTTGCGTGGCTTTGTATTCTTTTTTACTGGCATGGACTCATTTGCAGCCTTCCTGATAATTTTCTTTATGTTGGCTGCCTCTTGGTTAATGTTGGCCGTTACTTTAAATTCTCCACTTTTACGGTTTTTTTTGAAAAAATCTCCCAATTTGCTTTAGCATCTACAAAACCCGGTTTAAATTTTTTTAAACCGGGTGTGATGTTGTTGGAAATCAAAATTGGGAAGTGGTCATTTCCTTCTGGATAGCAGTTCCAGGTTAGGATACCTGCCAGTTCTGCACTAGCCATAGTTACATCTACAGCCGTCAGAGTGTTTTTTGTGTTGAGCAGCGTTGGCGAACCATCATTTAAGAAGACTAAGTTTCTACAGTTTGCGAATTCTTCCCATATTTTCCCGGTACGGTTCGTGGTTTGTGATCCCCATAGTGTGTTGTGTGAGTTCAAATCACCAAGCAGTAGATGATGCCCACAGCTGTATAGTGGAATGCTGTCAAGCAGTTGTGAAGTAAGATATACATCTACTTCTTTATATATATTAGTTATGTGGAGATCCGTCAATCCATGTACGGTAAGTGATTGATGAAGGAGGTTATTCCTAGATACCACATGATTTGATACGTTTAAAGTACTTTTTATTAAGAAGGTAATGCCAGATTTGGCGTATTGAAAATCTTTATTATGATGAAAAGTTCTATAATTAGGTAAATGTAGTAGATGCAGATTCTTTTGCACTATGTGTGTTTCTTGTAATATAATGATATCGGGATTATGTTTTTTAACTAGTAATTCAAGGGCATATTTATTATTGATATATCCTTGAATGTTCCATTGGAGGATTGAAAAAGTTAAGTCCGATATCCATATTTTTAAACGTTTAAATTGTTTTATTTATTCAAAGTCAGAGATGTCGCTGTCAAATTGTTTTGTTTGGACGAAGTAGTTATTGCTTTCTATTAGGTCTTGTGTTAAATTAGTTATAGGTGATTGGTATATTTGCGGTTGGGTGTAGTCGCTAGAGTTGTTGTGAGTTTTGTTATTAATTGAGTGTATTGGAGTTGAGTGGTAATTATTATTGTTTGTTGTTGTGCAAGGTGACATTTCTATGTCTCCACTTTCTGCGTTTGTATTATTAGCTAGTGCGTTTGTTGTTGTATTTTGTTTAGCTTTTTCTGTTATCTTTGTAATCAATGTATCAATATTGGAGTTTGAACTTGTCTTTTGAATGTTATTTTGAGGTGATTTTGTACTGATTTGTGTTTGGTTTGTGTTTTCTTGGGTTTGAATGTTATTTGAAGGTTGTGGAGCTGGTGCGGTGACCTGTTTGGTATTTTCTTTTAGCGGTCGTTCGATGTTATTATTTTTTGTAATTTGTGCATACGAAGCCTTGTTTGTATGCTTGCTTCTGGGTTCTATTTGGAAAGCAGTGGGGTTACTGTTGTACAATTTCCAAGCTTCTCTTACAGTACACCGACGTTCAATTTTAATTTTGTTGATGGATTTATGCTTGAGGAAGCTAGGACAGGAGGGGTCTTCAGAGGTATGTGTGTCAATATTGCAATTTACACAGAAGATTCTCGAGCAAGTATCATGAGGTGGAGGTGTCGCACATTGCTTGCACAGCTGATTACCTTTGCAATTATTTTTTGTATGCCCCAACTTCAAGCAATTTCTGCATTTCATAGGGTTAGGAATGTATTCTTGAACTGCGACTTTTTCCCAGCCCAAGCTAATTTTTTCTGGTCTCCGGATTAGATTAAATGTTAGAATTGCTGCTCCTGTTGGTGCTGGTGTATCGTTAGTTACCTTCATGACTTTCCTAACTTCGATTACTTTTTGGTCTGCTAAGCCTTCCAATAGCTCTTTTTCAGTAAGGTGGATAATGTTTTTCGAAAATATTCTACCCTGCGTTGAATTGAGGTTTTTGTGAAAGGATATTTTAACTGGTACAACATCAATATAGGTTGCTTTGATGAATTTTTCTGCTGCGTTAAGGTTATTTGCCTTTATCAGCAGGTCACCAGATTTAAGCTCTGTTACTTCAGAGTATTCGGAACTTATGTGTTTAAGCCCTTTTTCTATTTGGAAAACGTTATAGGATGCTAATGGTCGGGTTTCAGTGTTGTTTTGGGCGATGGCGGTGGCTATGATGTATCGTGGTATATGGTTATCATTTTGTGCTATTGGCGGTAGAGGTACAAAATCCCCTTCCCTTGGTCTTTTAGATTTGGTTGTAGGAAGAGATATATTCTCGTCCGGATCTAGGTGCTTTAAACCTATTTCTATGAGGGGGGTTAGCCCCTTTCATTTTGTTTGATTTCAGCTACCAAATATGTAGTTTTTAACACAACCACTTAGAAATAATATATACACTAACGGTCGCGTATAAGAAAAAGTACAATACAAGCTTATTTAACACACACTAGTGTCTATAGACTTAGTTGCGCTGCGAGAAAAACACGTCTGCGTAAGGCGGCTGCCCGAATAAGACTGATATTAATTTTATGGTAGGGAGGGTATACGGTACTCTACGCAATTTAAGGCAATCGTCAATGTTTACACCAGCCGTTATACGTAAAAAACTGGCCATTCAGCTACTGTTGCCGATAATCACTTATTCAGAGTTAATATACAATAAACTAGACTCTTGTTCTGCCCATAAAATTGATATAACCTTCAATCATATAACACGCTATGTATACGGTCTAAGTAAGTTTGATCATATTTCTGCTTGGAAGTCATTGCATCTGGGCTTTGATATCCATAATTACTTGAAGGCTAGGAGTTGTATTTTTCTTGTAAAACTAATTGCCACTACTTATACGAAAAACTTATGTTTCCTAGATCTAACCGCTTAAATAATCTTATTGTTCCAAATTTCAACTTTGTTCCATCAACTCGACTGTTGTTGGAACTCTATTCCAGCTACTGTAAGAAACTGTATAAACGAAAGAAATTATAGACAAATTATTTACAATTTTTTTTCATCATAATCGACCTGATTTGGCCACCTATTGTAATATTGTAGTATTTATATATCTTTTTCTTTATTTTAATCATGTGGTTTATTTACCTATATTTGCTGATATAATCATGTTATGTGCTTCTTCTTCTTTGAAGGCTGTTAATATTAAGATTTAAATTCTATTGTTCCTGTTTACTTAAATGTTTATAAAATTTTCATGTAATAATGTTTTGTGATATAAAAGACCGGAAGATGGTCTTATTGAACTAATAATTCCCAAATAAATGAAATGAAATGAAAATCCCCGGTAATAAAGTATTACAATTTGTTAATTAAAATTGTCCAAAATATATGGATTTTAAAGAGAAATATAATTAAGTTCTCGTTTGAAAGTAAATAAGGATATTTCTTTGTAATATAACAATACAAATTTTACGCAGTTTTCGATAGCAGCTACTACACTTTTTTTTTGGTCCTAAGAAGTACAACAGTGCCAAATAGCATCCACAAAAAAACGAACAAGAACAAGCATTTTATCAGGTGAGCGTGGCTGTGTATGTGCGTGCTGCTACATATCCTACTTGTAGACCTTTACAATGGTCGCACTTATGCTGCTACAATCACAAAAATTTTATAAACTGTCTTGTTTTGATTTCGAATTCAAAACACATTGGGAGCATTTTCTGTTAGCAATAAAGGAGTATTACATACATATATGAAAGAAAACAAGTGTTTATTTATTATTCGAATAACGAAGATTTATTCGTAACTCAAATAAAATTTCTTTAAATAATAAAAAATATCTGTATTCGTAAATAACCGACAAAAAACATTATTTTACGAAGCTGGAACATACATATGTACAATTGAAATTACAAGTTATTTGGTTGTTATGAATTAGTAACAAATGACCATAACCTGTTGGCAATGAGTTCGTCCATAAATTTTGCTATACACGACTATTTTGGGAGTGTTTTGTTAGATAATTTATCATTTATTCATTATTCGAATAAATTTTGCCCAACTCTGCCATCAACATCGAAAACTCTCCCCACCGTCGGAGAGTGTCTTAATCGCTACAACAACAACAACCACATTGATCACAATCACAAATTGTGGTAGCGGTTCTCGTACCAAATTAAATTAATTTCTCTTAAACTTTCCATCAGCCTCTTGTAGACCTTTTTAATGCGCTTATATTAGCTTCATTTGTATGTATGCTTGTTTGTAACTCTCTAGGCTAAGCGCGCAAAGGAGGGTTAGACCCATCTAGCGGCAATTATTGAAGTGGTTAAATAACTCGCTACAAAACGAGTTGAATCCCATTTATCAATGCGGTGTAGGCTCCTTGTGCAACTGTGATTTTTGGAAAGAGAATTAATTAATTAATTAAATACAGTCGGAAAAATAAACACGAACACCACGAAAATATATAGAAGACATTTTATGCACATCACGCCCACAAAAGAAAAAAAAACAGCGACTACCTCATAGAATACATCGAGCAAATGGATATGAGTAACGAATGACGTCTCTTATTATAATTTATCCTCTTTGACTAAAACGGCACCTTATTTGCTTTGCACACAGAGAATATTAACTTTGATTGGATAACGGTTGGTTGTACAGGTGTAAAGGAATCGTGATAGATATAGACTTCCATATATCAAAATCATCAGTATCGAAAAATAATTTAATTGAGCCATGTCCGTCCGTCCGTCCGTTAACACGATAACTTCAGTAAATATTGAGATATCTTCACCAAATTTGGTACGCTAGCTTATCTAGACCCAGAATAGATTGGTATTGAAAATGAGTGAAATCGGATGATAACCACGCCCACTTTTTATATATATATAATTTTGGAAAACAGAAAACCTCACAATTTAGTAAATAATACACCTGAATGTTCAAATTTGACGTGTGGACTGATATTGATACTCTTGATAAAAATTTGAAAAAAAAATTTAAAATGGGCGTGGCACCGCCCACTTGTGATAAAATCAATTTTACAAATATTATTAATCAAAAATCGTTAAACCTGTCGTAACAAAATTCGGCACAGAGGTTGCTTTTACTAAAAGGAATGTTTTGAAGAAAAATTAACGAAATCAGTTAAGGACCACGCCCACTTTCTTTATATAAAAGATTTTTAAATGGGTCGTGCACGAATAAAATAAGCTATATCTTTGCAAAAAAGAGCTTTATATAATGGTATTTCATTTCCCAAGTGAATTTATAACAATAAATAGGAAAAACTTCAAATTAAAAAAAAATGGGCGTGGCACCGCCCCTTTATGACTAAGCAATTTTCTATGTTTCGGGAGCCATAACTCGAAGTAAAGTTAACGGATCATAATAAAATTGGGTACACAAATTCTGCCTATAGCAGGAAATATTTCTAGAAAAAATGGACGAGGTCGGTTAAAGGCCACGGCAACTTAGATATAAAAGCAGTTTAAAAGGGTCGTAGACTAGAATAATAACCTATAATTTAGCAGAAAATAGTTTTGAATCAATGATATTTCACTTATCAAGTTTTATTGTAAGAGGAAATGGGAAGACATTTTTTTTTAAACGGGCGGTGCCACGTGTTATGTAGAAAAGTAATTTATCTGAAATGAAATGCACAATTGAAGCTCACGCTGAGAATATAATGTTCGGTTACACCCAAACTTAGACACCTTTACTTGTTTTAAACTATATTTATATTATTTACACCGTCTTTTTGTCTTCACTTGTTGCAAGAAAAAAGCGGATGATATAATTGCAATAGATTACTTCTTCGGCTTGTTGTAGATAAAAAACTTAGTGTTTGAAATATATATTTTTTTATTATATATATTTTTATTGCAGATGGAGCGCTCCCCCGTGCTTGGTTGGTTATTTCATATACGTGTCGCAAGTCTCTTAGTGGTTTTAGGCGCATTAGACTACGTTTTACTTATGCACGCTTATAATTCGACGCTTGTTCGTGGACCCACAGTGCAACTGGTATTTGGCTTTGAATATGCTATATTGTTAACGGTAGTCGCAAGCACTGCAATTAAATACGTCTTACATGCTGCCGAAATGCGCACTGACATACCATGGGAGAATAAAGCGGTATTCTTACTATACACTGAGCTAGTGATTGGGTTAATCAAAGTTATTTTATATGTATTATTTGTTGTAATAATGGCAAAAATATATGCATTACCAATGTTTGTATTCCGCCCGATGTTCTTCACAATAAGAAACTTCAAGAAGGCACTAAGCGATGTTATCATGTCCCGACGTGCTATACGCAACATGAATACTCTGTATCCAGATGCTACACCTGAAGAATTGCGTCTATCGGATAATATATGTATCATTTGCAGGTATATTGTTTACAACTTCTTCGTTTTTTATTCGTTTATATCTTCAGATCTATTATAATGTAATGATGGGGCATATGTATAGAGAACTATGTAGTCAATGTTTTTTTTTCTCAAAGCAATCAATTGAAATTTCAATATAATTTTTAGTGCTTACTATTATATATAGTTGTAACTACGTTTATGTGTACAACAACAACAACCCGCTGTGTAATTACATATGTATACATATTTGCATATCGCACACTAACTACAAAAGAGTAGATGTTACGATTTCTTCTCGAACACAAGCGAGATTTTCGAGAACCGAGAAGTCGAGAACTCGACTTCTCGCGAGATTCTCGTGTATCGAAGTCCTCGTAAATCTCGCGAGCTTCTCGACACTCTTACTTAATCGCTGTATGGACAGTATTTATACACTTGTATTTTTTGTATTATATTAGACATTTGTCGGATCCGGTAGGATCGGACCACTATAACATATATATCCCATACAACTGATCGTTCAGATAAGACGATTTTGGTCATTCCTGCCGCAATTTAGAAAGTATAAACGTGAAACTCGGTGATATATATTCTAATATATCATAGAAGATATCCTGAAAAAATCACTTTGATCGGAGCTATATATAGTATATATCCCATACAGCCGTTCAGATAGAAAGATTTTTGGCGATGTCTCCCTTAATTTCCAATATAAAAACGTTAAACTTGGTGGTATTTATTCTAATATATCATAGAAGATTTCGTGATAAAATCATTTTGATCGGAGCTATATATAATATATATCCCATACAACCGATCGTTCAGATAGAAATATTTTTAGCCATTTCTCCCTTAATTTCCAATATAAAAACGTTAAACTTAGTGATGTTTATTCTAATATATCATAGAAGATTTCCTGTAAAAATCATTTGGATCGTAGCTATATATAATATATATCCCATAAAACCGATCGTTCAGATAAAGGGGTTTTTTGACATTTTTTTATATTTATCTTAAAATAGTTTAGGTATGTACATCTGTTCACTATATATTTCTTATCTTATACAGCGCATTATTTGGAGATTACGAATGGGATAAGATTATTGTTCAGCCCCATTCATGAAAGGTATGAAGTCTTCGGCACAGCCGAAGACAGTCCCGTCCTTACTTGTTTTTTACTTGTGACTTTTTTATTTATATTGCTTCAATGACATTTAACTCAAAACATATTTATTATACATATAATTTTGCTCGCAATATTTTATTTTTCAACGAGAAAACAAGAACACGGCTTCTCGCGAGATTCTCGAATCTCGAATTACTCGTAAGGCTCGTTAGATTCTCGAATTTCGAATTACTCGTAAGGCTCGTTAGATTCTCGAATTACTCGTAATACTCGCGATCTTCTCGACTTTCAATTCAGTGGCTGCATTGGCAATATTCTATACATTTCGGGGCTGTTTACTTTTGGTTTTGCGGACATTTTGTCTTGTGCTCCAGAAGAAATTGTAAGCTCTATATAAAACAGCAATGAATCGATTAAGTTGAATGTCGAGAAGCTCGCAGCCTTACGAGTAATTCGAGTTTCGAGAATCTCTCGAGCCTTACGAGTAATTCGAGAATCTCGCGAGAAGGCGAGACTCGCGAGAAATCTCTTCTCGAACATGTTCGAGAAATCGTAAGCTCTACAAAAGAGTCATAACTTAAAATTTTTCAAAATCGGTTTTTTTTTCCATAAACTAATTCACAGTACACATCTCTAACTGCCCCTTAAATTTCGTTGTCATTATTTTCTTCTTTAACTGGAAAATTACCGTTATGCCAGTTTTGGTGTTGATTGCATCGTTTGCGCTGTAACAACTAATGGGTATTATTTTTAGTTGTGTCAATGTGCTTAAGAACAAGTGAGCAGTTTTTTTTATACATAAAGCGTATTATTTTAAGTTCTGACTATCTTGTTGCAAAAACTTTTAACTTTATTGTGTATTAATTAAAATTGTGTCTTTTTATACGTAAAGAGTAAGTAAATTTGCTTGTATTATTGTGAAATGTTCCTTTTTTGATGAAATAACTGTCATATATAATTGTCATAAATAGTCATAATGCAAAATTGCAATATATTTTGTCCGTAAACAAATAATTACAACAAAATTTCGTCAATTCATTTTATAATGAAGGCCTCCTTCTTTGTAAAACTGGATTTCAGTATAACATTACAGACGTTTTCACATAAACCGTTTTTCTTCTCCTGAACATTTACATTTTTCGAGTTGTGACTCTTTTGTAGTTAGTGTGGGATATGTATAATTTGAAGAGCTTACTTATTTGTTATTTGTTATTATTTTTACAAAAATATGTTCATATGTATAATTATTCACTTCCTTTTCAGGGAAGACATGGTGAATCATGCAAAAAAATTACCTTGTGGCCATATTTTTCACACCACATGTTTGCGATCATGGTTTCAACGTCAGCAAACGTGCCCAACATGTCGACTGAATATATTACGAGCCCCTAATGCTAATTCTACAGCAATCCCAAGACAAGACGATGCCGCAGTAGGAGGAGCAGCAGGACATGCGCCACCTGGGGCTGCTTCTGCACCAAATGCTACAACAACAACAAATCAAGCAGGTGGTGTTGCTACACAACGTGCAGACGGTGCAACGGCACCTAATGTTGCAAGTCTTCCTAGCTTCTTTGAAAACATTGGTAATAATGCTACTAACCCATTACAAGGCACCATGCCCCCTTTTCCAACAACAACATCCTTACCAAACTTTCAAGCGATGCCGATGCCGCCACCATTTATGTTACCGCCTCCATTTCCTTTTATTTCTCCATTCGCTGTACCACCACCTCCAATGCCACCAGATCTAAGTACTTTGAGTGATGAAGAATTGAAATCATTGGAAGGTAATGAACGTCGACACGTTGAGGAGCGTATTAAGGTATGCTATTACATACTACATATCTGGGGTAATTCGTTAAAGCAACCTATCTTGAGTTCAGATAATTTTGACAAATTACGCGATATCAAAAATCATCTCTTTCTGGCTATAGAGTGGTCTAGAATAAACAATATTGGGAGACCGCGATAATAATCCAAAATATCAACTTTATCTTTCATCGAGTTAGGTTATTTAACAGATAACCACAGATAGTATATAAATACATGTCTGGTCTAAAAATATAACACCAATTAATACTTTAGCTTTTGCGCAACATTCAATTAATGCTAAATGCTGCAGGAATTTTGATGAATAATTACCAAATAATTACTGCACGGTTACAGACAACGGGTGGTGCCACCACCGCACCAAATACTGAAAACACTGTACCGAGAAGTACAACAAATACAGATACTATTAATATGGGCGATGGTCCAAGTACATCAGCTTCAGCAGCTGCTGCTCTCGCTGCAAAGCAGGCAACAAGCGCAGGTTCGCAAAACCATGATGATGTAGCAATTGAGGACATTGGCGGGGAAGAGTATGACTACAGTAAGATTAAAAGTAAAAGTGCAGCTTCTTTGTCTACTGCGTCACCAATATTACATCCGCCAAACATAAATATAAGTTCAAATGATAAAGACAATTTCATCACATCTGAGCAACCAGAAAATGCTGAGCTAAGTGAACTGAGAAAGCGCCGTTTGAAATTTCTTGAAGAGCTCAACAAATCAGCGGCGTCAACAGCAACAAACTTAACCAATACTTCAAATGTTTAGAAAATGAGCTTTATTTTTTCCGTTTTGTTTAATTATGATTCTTCATCTAATGGAAAATTATTGGGTGAAAAAAGTAATTCCTTAAAATAATATCTAAATATGTAAACTTGTGTGAAAGGGATGAAGCAGTCATGTACTCTATTTAATATCATAATAAATAAAAAGGATATACAATTAAAAATATATTTTCTAAACATTTTAATACCTTAATTTATTTAACTGAATTTGAAGGACATGATCTTCAAAGCGATATGCAAATGCTTGGAATAAAAAGTTTCACCCTGTGAATTTCCCGCAAGCAAGAAAACAATTATTATTGACCTTTTTGTTTTTTTCGTGATCCATCTACGATATCGAGGGTCCTGCCATTTCTACCATGAAAGAATATTAAGGAAAACTCATCTGCTTGCAGATAACGTTAATCAAAAAGTAGGATAGTGCAAATTGGAAGAAAATCCCGGCCTAAATCTCATTGTATTTATGAGAACAGGGGTCGACTGCAAATACGCGTCCAAAAATATCGGGACAGGTGTCAAAAGATGCGTATTGACTTCGACAACAATAATCCGCAGGCGGAAAGGAAAAATTTTATAAAAAAAACAGGGATACCATTAATCAATTAAAGTTTTTTTTGCACTCTGAAGTGGGGAGTACCTTTATTGATTTTAATAAGTGAAAACATGTTTTTAAGCAATTTTTATTTCTTATTTATTTGAAAATTCTGGAGTTGTTAAAAAATGTTCCAAATTATTAAATAACATTTTTTTTTAATTAGCAATATCCGATCCCGAGAAACCCGAAATCATGGTACAGGTTTATCTTTACAATGGCCCGGGTTCCCTACAAAAATTGTTGGATTACGTGTTCCATTTTCTTCATGTTGGAGTACTCTAACAATACTCCTTTGCAATGCGTTTGCGGCCCACCATCAGCCGATCATTGCTCGTTTTTAACGACCGTAATCACGACACGATGACTATCGAACAGAGTTGCCAAAAGAAAAATATTGCATACAAATAACTGATAATAAAATTTTACTATGGCAACTCTGATAAAATGCAACCGCGCACTGGTTTTATGTATACATACTATGGTATAGAGAAATATTAGTTTCTTTATTCACGCAAATGCTAGGTAGGTAGGTTGAACTGGCCGGTCCATGAGGACCTCACATAGACTGATTGAGTCCGTAGTGTTACCAGAAGTTTGTTTTAACGACCAAACTGAAAAACCCTATCAAAAACCAGGACCTATGTTATAAAATAACTTCGTCCTCTTGGCAAATACTAGAAGCTTCCTAGGACTTAAGCCACTTGCTGCTTCTAGATCTGACAGCTGTATCACTCCTAATAGCTGGAGTCTTAGCCTGGTAAGTGCAGGGCACGAGCACAGAACGTGCTCGATCGTTTCCTCCTCCAACCCGCACTTCCTACACCTGCTATCACTGACCAAGCCTAATTTAAAGGCATGTGACGCCAGAAGGCAGTGTCCAGTCAGAATACCCGTCATGAGTCTACAGTCCTCTCTTTTTAATGATAGAAGCAACTGTGTTAGTCTAAGGTTGTAAGACCTACACATAATCTTCGACACTTTACAGCCCCGCGCTTGAACCCACGCCTTTTCTGCTTGGTCGATCATGTGCACCTCTCGCCTTCGCTTAATCTCGCCCAATCTAATTGGGACGTCTACGGAGCAAGCTTCAAGGGATGCGCCCTTTTTAGCTAATTCGTCCGCTTTTTCATTCCCATCTATTCCCATATGCCCTGGGACCCAATATAGATGTATGCTTCTCCCTGTCCCGATTCTCTCCAGAGACTGCTTACACTCTAACACGCATTTAGATGCTGTGCTATGCGAGATTATTGCCTTAATTGCTGCTTGACTGTCAATATAAAAATTAACACGGTTGCAGCTTAAGCTATTCTCTTCCAGGGTTTCTACTGCTTTGGTTACGGCTAATATTTCCGCTTGGAAAACGCTACAGTAATCCGGCAGCCTGTAGGATCTGCTTAATTCCGGATCAGCGCAGTATACCGCAGACCCTACTCCTTCCACTATTTTGGAACCATCGGTGTACACATGTATCGCCTCGTCCGCCATTTGCGCACCCTTGCGCCAACCGTCCACCTCTATTGTGGCCTTAAGATCTCCCTCAAAGTGCAGGTAGGGAATCATGTAGTCTGTTCGTCTTGTGACTGAGGACGCTATACTACTATGGCCATATGGTCGGCGCTCAAGCTGCCCCGAAGCATCGAGCCTGGTTGCGGTCGTTAACGCTTTGTTCTTTGCTACCAGGTCTACAGTGGAATGTGCAGAATGGCATACAGTGCAGCCGTCGGGTTGTTTTCAGGGCTCCCGTAATGCAAAGCATCGATAGTCTGCATACCCCCTCTAATTTTTGAGGTATGTTGTTTTTTTGTGTGGCTTTCCACCAAACAAGAACTCCATAGTATAGAATAGGGCTTACAATCGCTGTAAAAACCCAATGAGAAAGAGAGGGCGATAGGCCCCACGTACACCCCAGCATTCTTTTACATGCATAGAGTGCCGTTGACGCCTTCTTGATCCTCTCCTACACGTTGAGCTTCCATGACAGCTTACTGTCTAGGATGATTCCTAGATATTTTGTGCAAGGTTTCTCCTGTAAGGTCACCGCTCCTAACTTAGGCCTGGTCCAATTTGGGACCTTGTACTTCTTGTAAACAAGACCATATCCGTCTTCTCCGCATTGACTTTCAGCCCGACATTAGATGCCCAGGCATGAATATCCCGAAGCGCCCGATCCATCAAAGAACTAATCGTTGGAAGGCATTTTCCACTTATGACAATTGCAACGTCATCTGCGTAAGCCGTAAGTTTTACGGGTCCCTCATCGAATTGCCTGAGCAGTTGGTTGATGACCAGTGTCCACAGCAGAGGTGATAGCACCCCTCCCTGCGGCGTGCCCCTGTCCACAGATTTCGTGGCCTCGTACAATCCCCATTGTGATGTAATCTTTCTGCAATTTAACATGCAGCCGATCCATCTGATTAAGGCAGGATGTACTTTAATGTAATTAAGACCATCCATAATCGCCCATTTTGCAACATTATTGAAAGCCCCGGCAATGTCCAAGAAGACTCCTAGAGCATACTCCTTATATTCCAGGGATTTCTCTATGCTTATTACCACCCTATGCAATGCGGTGTCTACCGACTTGCCTTTGGTGTACGCATGCTGTGTTGTGGAGAGCAGCTTTTCATCCACGTTGGACTTTATGTACACATCTATCAGCCTCTCAAAGGTTTTGAGCAGAAATGATGTTAAGCTAATGGGTCTATAGTCTTTGGGATACACGTGACCGATCTTCCCGCCTTTGGTAGAAAAGCTACACGAGCAGTTCTCCAAGAGTGCGGCACATGATTCAGTCTTATGCACCCATCGAATATTATTTTAAGCCATTCCACGACCGCCCTACTTGAGACTTGTAGCATGGCCGGGAATATACCATCTGGGCCCGGCGATTTAAACTTAGAAAACGTCTTCACTGCCCACTCGATCTTGGTATCGGTCACCAAGCCCGGCACCACTAGCTCCGTGATCGAAGTGTGAGTGATGCCTGCTGGTTCTTGTAAACCGTCTCCCGATGGGAAATGTGTATCGAGAAGCACCTCAAGGATTCCTCACTATCACGTGACCATTCCCCGTTCTCTTTCTTTATTAGTCCCTGGACTATGTTTCCCTTTGCTAGGACTTTTTTCAACCGTGCTGTTTCACTGGAGCACTCTATGTCCGTACAGAAACTTTTCCATGAGTTTCTCTTCGCCCTGGTAATTTCACGCTTGTAGATCCTCAGTAGATCCCTGTACTCGTCCCGACACGCTTCGCTTTCCGCGGTCTTTGCGAGTTTAAATATTTCTTTTACCTGTCTTCTTAGAAGACTCAGCTCATTGCTCCACCATGACGGCTTTGCTTTTCCTCTGAATCTTCTTATAGGGCAAGCTTTGTTATACGCAGTCATAAGCGTCCTTGTTAGGAATTCATTCGACTCCTCCAGTTCCTCTACATTAGCAACCTCTTTGGGTTGTCCCAGTTTCGTTTCTACATGTTTCTGGAATTTAGTCCAATTCGTTGCCCTAGGGTTTCTAAAGGTTCCTCCCTTCTCTACCCTCTTTAGTGGGATGCTGAAGCTTATATACGCATGGTCGGAGAAGGATGGTCTATCGAGAACCATCCAATCATACCTTGATATATCACGCTCGGAGCTCAATGTAATATCCAGAACATTGCTGGATGTTGGACCAATGTATGTAGGAACATTTCCCTGTTGGCTATCTGCAAATTGGTTTGCAGGATGTAACAAAATAGAGATTCGCCTCTCTCGTTCGTATCTGCTCCTCCCCACGCATTGTGGTGCGCATTTGCATCTGCGCCTATGACCAACCGCCCTTTGCGCCCTTCCTCCTGTACTAGCCTTTTGCACTCCATCGGTGGAACCTCCGCAGCATGGGCCATGTAGCAGGACGCCAGGATAAATGCCTGCTTATTCTTTTGCTCAACGGCCACCGCTACGAGATCCTCGGTGGTGTAATTAGGCAGCATATATGAATGCAGCTGTTTCCTTACCATTACTACAGCTCGCACCCGTCCTTCCGTTTGTGCGTAGTAAACGCCAAACCCGCGCGCGCTAAGTCCAGAAACCTTTCCTCCCGATGAGAGCCACGGCTCCTGGATCAGCGCCACGTCAAACGACCCCTCCTCAAGGGTTAGGAGGAGTTCGCTCGACGCCACTTTACTGTGTTGGAGGTTTATCTGTAGGACTCGCAGCACCATTGGGCTGTTTGTCCCCCTCCAGCACCTTCGTCTTGACGTCGTCGTCCTCCTCTTGCCCTTTTGGTTTAGAGTATTCGAGGCCCCCTTCAGCCCCTCGTGAATGTTGTGCCGTGTGTTCCTCTGTGCGAGTCACAGCACCATTTAGCGGTTGGTCCTCTTCTAGCACGTTCGTGGTGACGTCGGGGACCTCCACCTGTCTTTTTTCCCTTAGGCTTCTGAGGTCCTTTTCGACTTCGCCCACTTCCAGCGTGTTAGGATTTTTATCCTCGGGACTTCTTTTCCTGAGTCGCATGTAAATTTTGCCAGTGCCAAAGGACATTTTGCCAAGCTGCGTGTACAAAATATCCTCCGCCTGCTTGTTTATTTGGAAGATGTAGAACTGACCATCCTCGGTAGGCCGAGATACAGTAAGTACCTTCCAATCCTGTGTCGGTATGTTCGGATTCTGTTTCTGCAGAAGTCGCAGTGTATCCTCCGACTTCATCACGCATGGTATCCATACCTTAACTTTTGGTACCGTGGGGATTTGCGCTTTATCCACCACCTCAAACCGCGCGTTCGTGCCTTGCCTTTGGAGGTTTGGAACGACTTCCTCCAGCCACCGCGATGTTGTCGCACGCTATCATCTTCACACCATTATACCATCCCCCCGAATCAAAGGTTGGAAGGGGCTTACTTGGTTGTTCCCGCATCATCTTAAGCATTAAGCTAATAAGCTCCCTTTCCACAGATCTCCACCTTTCAATAGTCATTTGTCCGAACGGACTGCTACGATCAACCAGCGCCACAGTCAGTGACTGCTTGCCACATCACTCATCTTCTCGGGAAAAGCAGGAGTCTTAGTGTTATCTCCCTTTGGAACCTCCGAGAATACCGAGTCTTAGCGTTATCTCCCTTTGGCTTATCTCCTACTTCCGTAGTTGGAACTTCCCTCTGACTGGCAGCTTTCGAGGTAGTTGCTACCTCGCTATTGGAACCCATCTGTCTTACAGCTTTGGGCCTACTTGTCTTGTCTATGCGACTGCCCTGCCTCGCGGCTCTAGGACTGGGTCCTTTCTGCCTCTTGAAAGCAGGCTTTTCGCCTTCTGCCGAACGTTGCCTCTTCATTCTGCCATTCGACGCTTCTTCCTCCTCGTACCGGTTGCAGAACCGAGGGTTTCTCGCAGCAAACCTTTTGAACTGCCTTCGACCTACTTCTACCGCTTCATGGGCCATTCCAAGCGCTCGATCTCCACTTCTGTTGGGTCGACCACTGCTCCAAGCGTTGTACAATTCTTAGTGCTGCACGGTACTGCGAGAGAGCTCTTTTACTTCCTCTGCTCCGTACCCTTCTCCACTCTTCTACTCCGTTTTTCATTTGTGTGCTTCTCCCAACACGGAGTTCATTGAAGCAGCACTACTCTCGCTCCCCGAGTCCGACGCATCGCTTAATTCGTATTTGTCGTCCTTGGATTGCGACTCAGTCCTCCTCTTACATCCTCCTTATTACATTCAGGTAATGAGTTGTTCATCTTGGTCGTACGACCACCTGCCCGACAAGGCGGGCTCAGCGGTCCAGTATTATATACGGGGAAAGAACAAACCGTCCCGCCACAGCAGCGCCCCTTACTGCGGTAAGGCCATAAATACTTCCCGAGATGGCCCGGGTATCGGGAAGGCTCCGTTCGAATACAGCCGAATTTATCCCCTGGCTGCAAATCGTCCATATAGGCACGGTCCGCATAACACCCTGGATTAGGGGGTTGGCCAGTTCTTGGTCACCGACATCCAGCCGCCCTCCTATGAGGCGAAACGGCGTAGATGTCAATCCTAAACAGCTCCGCCTCATAGTACCTTTAATATACCTAATGTCATTCGTAAACTGTGCAATGAATTCCATATGTCTAGTTTGTCTTGGACTGCGTTCTGTTTTTGAATTTAAAGCAAATACTAGAAGCTTGTGATCTGTGAAAACTGTAAATAGACGTCCTTCTAGAAGGTAACGAAAATGTTTAATGTTCAAATAAATAGCTAACAGTTCCCTATCAAATGCACTATATTTAATTTCGGATGGAGACAATTTCTTTGAAAAGAATGCAAGTGGTTCTGATTTATTATTAAACGTTTGATGTATGACACCACCTATTGCCGTATTGGATGCATCTACATTTAAAGAAAGTTTTGCATCTTTGTTAAAATGATTTAACAATATCGCAGATGCAAACTTTTCTTTAATGCATTCGAAAGCTTTATTAGATGTATCGTCCCAAAATTAAATCTTGTCTCGTTTCTTATTTGTTCTATTAATTAAATCATAGATAACTGTCGTAAACTCTGCTAATTTTGGTATATATCGATGGTAATAATTAACCATACCAATAAATTTTTTATGCCTGCTTAATAGATTTTGGACGATCAAAATTTCGAATGGCTAAAACTTTTTCTTCCGAGGGCCTAATTCCCGTTTCAGAAATATTATGTCCTAAAAAGTCAACATTTGTTACGCCAAAAGTACATTTACTTGGTTTTATATTTAAACCGTACTCCGCGAGGCGCTGAAATAGTACGTGAAGATCTTTGAAATGTTGTTCCTCATTTTCGCTTGCCACTAAGAGATCATCAATATATGTAAAAACAAAGTCTAAATCATTAACTACTTCATTAATAAACCGTTGAAAAGTTTGTGCGGAGTTTCTAAGCCCGAAAGGCATTCGTACAAATTCAAACATGCCAAAAGGCGTAGTAATTGCAGTTTTATAGATATCCTCTTCTGCCATTGGAATTTGGTGGTAAGCTCTTACCAAATCTAGCTTCGAAAATACTGTCACGGATATTAGCATCACTAAGCTATACCATCACTAAGGCCATGCTAAGCAGTGTTTACGTCAATAATCAAATCATGTATACACATATATAAGGCAGCCGAGATATGTCACACACAAATGCATTTACTTATACGCCTATGTGTGTGCGAGAGACTGTAAACTACAAACACATATATCTGAGAGACGCTGAAAAGTAGAAAATTGTAAACAAGTAGAAACTATATGAGAACTATAAACACTCGAAATAGTTGGTAAGTTCTGGAAATAGAAGAGCCTAGATGTATGCAGCGTAAACTATAAAAGCGGCACAAGCGAGTAAAAAGTAATTCAGTTTGATTTGAGTTGTCAAGCAGTTGCGATTAAGACGATATCTAGCGAGCAATAGCAGTATTATTTTGAATAGTAGAGTTTCATTGAGCTATCAATCAGTGTGGTTATTAAGCAAGCTATTCGTTGCACAGTTTGAGTGTTATTGTGAAGTACTTTAATAAAGGCCATTTTGCATTACTACAAATTGGAGTTATTTATTCAACAGTTTAGTGATTCGAACTTAGCAGAGGATTGCAAATAAGTGGATTTGCAAGTAAATTCGTTACAATTGGTGTCAGGAGAGGAATTGTTGAATAAATTCCAGAGGACAACAAGGACATGGCAAAGTTCAGTGAATTGAAGATCCAGCAACTAGAGAAGGAGTTGGAGAGCCGTGGATTGAATACAAGCGGCGTTAAACTCGAACTTCAGGCACGGCTACGAGAGGCAATGGAAGCAGAAGGAATTGATGTGGACGAGTATGTCTTTTATCCTGATGAGGAAGAGACAACAGCAAAAATTGAAGAGAAAAATGAAACACCGCAGACAATGGCGAACACAGACCTGAACATGATGTTGGCTGCAATATCGGCACAAATGTCCGAAATGTCATCACAAATTTCTACACAGCTCTAAGAACAGAAGACATATATGGCATCCCAACTGGGGTCGCAAGAGACACGTATAACATCTAAGATGGAAGCACAAGAGGAGCGCTTATCATTGCAGGTGGCGCAAATGTCTTCGCAGTTGGAAGCACAGGAAGCAAGGGTAACATCAAAGCTGGAAGCACAGGATACAAAAATTGTGCAGCTCGAGGACAAAATTGATGCTGAGATAGAAGCTTTGAGAGGTCGTATACAGGAGTTGCAATTAAATCGCCCAACAGTCTCAGCGAGTAATCCAAAGGTAAAGACTCCATCTTTTGACGGCTCTGTTCCTTTCCAGGTCTTTAAGCTACAGTTTGAGAAGACCGCAGCAGTGAACAACTGGAATGTGGAAGATAAAGTTGCCGCACTCTTCGTAGCATTGAAAGGACCAGCTGCCGAAATCTTACAGACTATTCCAGAGTACGAACGGGACAGTTATGACGCATTGATGGCTGCTGTAGAACGGCGATACGGAAGCGAACACAGGAAACAGATATTTCAAATAGAATTGCAAAACCGCTACCAAAAAGCTAACGAGACTTTGCAGGAGTTTGCTTCGGACATTGAAAGATTGGCTCATCTTGCAAATGTGGATGCACCCGTGGAATACACGGAAAGAGTGAAGATTCAGAGCTTTATAAATGGCATACGGGACGTCGAAACGAAGCGAGCCACATACGCGAACCCAAAGCAAACATTTTCTGAAACGGTATCACATGCTCTGATTCAGGAAACAGCGTCGCTTCTGTGTAAGCCAGTTTTCAAAGCACGCCGTGTGGAAGTAGAAAGGCCAGAGTGGGTAGACGCAATATTGGAGGCGCTGAAAGGATCGGAAAAGCGGAGTGAAAAAGTTATCAAATGCTTCAAATGCGGGAAGTCCGGTCACATTGCACGTAATTGCGATCTTGGTCCTAATAGTTCCAACAATGGGGTGGCCGTAAACGCAAAGCTGGAGGAAATGAGCCAGAGCGTGTCGGATGTAAAGAACGAAAAATTGTCCCGGCTAGTGAATGTCCTGTGATATCTGTGTCGCAAATTGGTAGAAAATCGAGCAGTCTTAACGTCAGAGGGAATGTGGATGGCAAAGAACGAGTACTGACTGTAGATACGGGCGCATCTCATTCCTTGATCCGATCTGACTTGGTCAACAGGATAGTAAAACCGTTACCTGGATCAAAGTTGCGTACGGTCACTGGCGAGTATAACCAAGTTCAGGGAGAAGTGATATGTGAAGTCTTGATTGGAAAGGTCACGGTTCTACACAAATTCGTTGTGACGAAGATCGTTGAAGAAGTCATATTTGGAGTGGACTTCTTGGTTGACCATGACATCAAGATCGATATGCAGGGAAGTATAATGCGTTATGAGAATCAGGATATACCACTTAACTTCAAGTTAGAGAAAGGGTTCAGTAGTAATCGAGTACTGGTGGAGAAGACTCGACAAAAACCACGGAAGTCAAAGGCAAAGGTTAATAGGTCGAATGGGCCAAATAAAGCAAAATCAAAAGTACCTGCGAGAGAAACACTGGCATTGACAAAGCCTAAAAGACGAAGGAAAACGAAGCAACGAATTTCCGAGAAAGAATGCGAGGGCAGTTTCAAGCCGGAGCGCACTACTGTTGTGAAACGTGGGAACGATACTGATTATGCGAAGCCAATCCGTCAAGCGCAAGCTCTACGAAGTAGTTCATTGGCCAAGCAACAGAGTGCGAGGGAACGATCCAGGATAATGAGTAGTAAGATGAAACACAGGTACGACAAGGAAAATAATTTGGAAGGTTCCCGGGAGGGAGATTTGGTACTGTTATACAACCCTCACCGGCGGAAAGGTGTTCCATCCAAATATCGGTGCAGTTGGGAAGGGCCGTACAGAGTTGTGAAGACGATCAGTGATACCATCTACCGCATACAAAGCATTGAGAAACCACGGAGTAGAAGAGTGGTACATTTGGCGATGATAGCAGCGTTTAGATCGAGAGATTTGTCTGATCGGGACGATCAGACTTAGGTGGAGGGCAGTGTCACGGATATTAGCATCACTAAGCTATACCATCACTAAGGCCATGCTAAGCAGTGTTTACGTCAATAATCAAATCATGTATACACATATATAAGGCAGCCGAGATATGTCACACACAAATGCATTTACTTATACGCCTATGTGTGTGCGAGAGACTGTAAACTACAAACTCACATATATCTGAGAGACGCTGAAAAATAGAAAATTGTAAACAAGTAGAAACTATATGAGAACTATAAACACTCGAAATAGTTGGTAAGTTCTGGAAATAGAAGAGCCTAGATGTATGCAGCGTAAACTATAAAAGCGGCACAAGCGAGTAAAAAGTAATTCAGTTTGATTTGAGTTGTCAAGCAGTTGCTATTAAGACGATATCTAGCGAGCAATAGCAGTATTATTTTGAATAGTAGAGTTTCATTGAGCTATCAATCAGTGTGGTTATTAAGCAAGCTATTCGTTGCACAGTTTGAGTGTTATTGTGAAGTACTTTAATAAAGGCCATTTTGCATTACTACAAATTGGAGTTATTTATTCAACAGTTTAGTGATTCGAACTTAGCAGAGGATTGCAAATAAGAGGATTTGCAAGTAAATTCGTTACAATACTTTCTTATTTCTGAGATTCATGTTGAAGTCATGAACATGGGGCAAAGGATAACGATCAGGGACTGTTACAACGTTTAATCTTCTAAAATCTCCACAAGGACGCCAGTCATTTAACTCCTTCTTGGGTACAAGATGCAAAGGAGATGCTACCGCTGAATTAGAAGGCCTACATATCCCTGTCTTTACTAAAAAATCGAATTCAGTTTTAGCTACTTTGAATTTAATAGGGTCTAAACGCCTTGGTTTAGAAAATGGCAAATTTCCTTCAGTGACAAGTCTGTGAACTGTTGTATGTCTAACTGGTTGTGAATAATCTGGTTCAGAAAATAAAGAAGGAAATTCTTTCAATAACTTTGTAAATTTGTTATCAACAGCGAAAACTTTTGGTAGCGAAACATTACAAACACATGAAATTGTGTTAACTGAAAGACTTGTTACCGGATCTACTAAGCATTTGCGTTTAACATCAATTAAGAGACCATATTTACACAGAAAATCAGCACCGATAATTGGTTTAGCTATATCTGCTATTAAAAACGTGAACGGAAATTCGCGACGCAGTCCTAAATTTATATTTAAAAGTTTTTTACCGTATGTCGAAATCGTTGAACCGTTAGCTGCCGTTAAAATAATATCTGATGACTTTTTGGAACATGAAGATTTTGAAACCGGAAGCACTGAAATCTCTGCTCCACTATCTATTAAAAAATTCAATTTGTTTGTTTTATCAAAAATAAATAAGCGACGTGTAAAGGTGTCTAAATTTCCGTTGTTTGTCGCCGCAACAACGGATGACTTTAGTTTGACGAACTATTGTTATTTTTAAAAGCGCATGGTTGTTCGCACTTCAAAGCCTGATTACCAAACTTATAATGATACCTACAGAGCCAATTTGGGTTGTCACGAGACTTTGATCTATATCTAGAGGGACTTCTAAAGCGATTCCTACTAAAAGATCGGGACCTTGAATAATTTTGACTCATCTGATTTTTAATTTCACTGATCTCTAATGATAATTTTTCAAAATTTTTGCAAATAATGTTAGTTGTTTGAACTAAATTTGAAATAATTGTATTTTCGCTTTTAGAATTTGGAAAATTACTAACTGAAGCTATTTCATTTTTATTATAAGCTTCCCAAATATTATCGGCTAATTTAACTAATTCACTTATTTCAGTCGAATTCGAACTAGCAAGGATAATACTTAAATTTTTTGGCAACTTCCTTATCCAAAGCTTTTTAAGAATTTCCTTGCTAAAATTGTTTCCAGAGAGTAGCACTAGAGACCGATAAAATTCAGAAGGTTTACGATCTCCCATTTCTGAATCGGATAACACTCGATCTAACTTGGCATTCTCACTTAATGAATGCCGTTCAATTAAAATTTTCTTTAATGCAGAAAATTTGTCATCTTCAGGAGGATTTTGAATAAAATCAAGAATTGTCATAATTACTTCCTGCGGAAGTGCAGTTATGACATATTCATATTTTGTCCCCTCCTGAGTAATGTTCTTTCGACTAAATTGCATTTCAGCATGGATGAACCATGCTTCAGGGCAATTAGTCCAAAATTGGGGAAGTTTTACCGATGTAGCAAAAATTTCGTTATTTTGATTCGCATATGGATTTGGTAAATCATTTTGAAAATTTTCATTATCCAAATCAATAAGCGAATCGTTTACTTGATTTCGTGGTGTAGATGTACGTGAGTGAATGAAACATTGTTAATAAAAATAATTACAAAAATTATATTATAGGAAGAAATAAAAATGTCCGGAAAGGAGCGTTTACAAAACAAAAATGTTTAATCTATTTTGATACATATACATATAAATAATATAAATTTAAATAAACTAAATGTTAGATACAGCTCACCAAATTCCTTTATTTGTTGTTGATAGTTGTCGCAATTGTATATTTTTACTGATTTTGAAATAAGGTGTTTGTCCAGAAGACCCAAAACTTCGTAACAAATTTCCTAAGAGCCTTCCCACACGTTCTCTGTACTCACGGGCGAGCTGTTGTTTCTATTACATTTGTTGTTGTTGTTGTTGTGTGTTCCGGCTTTCTATTGTAGTTGTTGTAGTTGCTGCTGCTGCTCCTTTAAGTTATTCGATATTGCTTTTGTTGTATTTTAACGTTTGAAATCTCTGCCTCTGAACGATGATGATGTACGGTAGCAATTGTTTGAAGTTGGTGCGATGATAACGTGTTGGCGCCACTTGAGTACTTTTTATTGTGTTGGTTGTTGATAATCCCGCAGTGGAATTTGTTGATGTCACGTTTTAGTTTAATAGTCGTTTTTCTTGGATCGAACTAACTGTCAAATAAATCTGCCAACTCCGTCTTATTCTCTGACTTTAATTCCTCAATAATTTGCAATACTTCATTTAAAACCATCATTTTGTTTTGCACTTAATATAGTATTCAAGGTACGATGATATAATGTTGTTTTGAAATAATTCAAAAATACTGGATGGAACGAATTTTGACGCTCCAAATTCTCAATGTAGTAGTTGATTCAAATCACATTCGATCGGTTGCGTATACGGCTTTAGAATGTTAAGTAAACTATCTAATCCAGCTGGTGAATCAATGGATACTGATGGTATCTTATTATCTTGTGATTTGTTGCTCAACTGCAGTGCTACTCCATATGATAATTTAGCACACACACACCAAAAAGGTTTCTTGTTTTATTTAACTATTATCTAATTATTTAAATAATTAGTAGATTATATAATTTTTCAATCACGCATTTTCTTCGAATAAATTAAGTTATTTCCACGATTCACGACTTTGTGACTGGCTGGATCGCCAATGTGTAGCGATAAATATACCACTATTAAATTATACACACACTGTTTTATTTTTATAAAATACCTTTATTATAATCACTCCTAAATGTATGCTAAGAATTCGTTTATTTTTTACAATAATCAAAATTTTTTGAAAATTCAAAAATCAATATTGAAACTTAAAATATTGATAATACATTTGAAAATTACAAAATTCAAAGTAACTAAAATACAAAGTTAAATAAAAATAATAAGAACCCTACACAAATAACATATATTTATGTAAATTTTTTACTCTTGATATGTTTTTCAATGGAATGGTCCATATTTACCCAATTGGAAATATTGTAATGAGATTACTGCAATTCCCCTTATATGCAAGCTTCTGCTAACGTTCGTATCGCTACACTGTTGAATAAATAACACCACTATTCAATAATGCAAAATGGCCTTTATTAAAGTACTTTCAAAAAATAACACTGCTACTGCTCGACAGATGGAATGCTTAAATCAAACAGATTCTCGCGCCTCTACTGTTGCTGCCTTTTATACTCTCTGATTTCCTCGTTCATCTTCTAGGCGCTTCCATTTCCAGAATCTACTAGTTGGCTATCAGCTATACAATTTCTCAGCTGTAACTACAGATGCACGATTTTATACCTTCTCTCATTGCATATTTTCGGGACTATCTCAGATATATGCATGTGGTTGTGCGTTGCTTCTCCGCTGCGTGTACGTACATATGTGTAGACATAATGATTGATTCGTTTATGTAGATACAAGCGACTGTCTGCTTTATTGTTGTTGTGACTTCATTGACTTAGCATCAGACTAGGGATGTGAGTATCACTTAGTGTCACTAATATTCGTCACAATATGTATATGCATGCGACATCAATATCTGAGGCATGAATTGGAGACAGGGGCGTAGTCAGAAAATTCCCTTGGGGGGTTCAAACAAAAAAACTTTTTTTTTCAGTTAAATAATTAAAAAAAATTATGTCTTTAGCTTTAACATTAAAGTACGTGTATTTAGAATATGATATGAAAAAGGTTTATGTGTTTTTGACATGACAAAATTTAGATATTACATTATATAAATGTGTTTCCCACATGGAAAATAATATCAAATTTGCATTATATTTCAAAATAGGAAGTGTACTTAAAAAAAATCTGTAAATTTAACATTATTTAAATGTAAAAAATATTTGCCTTGTCATTCCGATGAATGTAATCGCTGTTGAGGCAAACGAGCAAACGCCTGAATTGATTATATTCACGCATGCAATAAGTTGGTTGATTTTAAATCAATGTCGATTATGTTCGTTTAAGCAAGTTGGATCATTGAACACGATCATGTTGCCGAATGTAATCGAACGTTGTTGTGTTCGATTTTTGCTGTTCTCTGATATATATGTAGATGGTCGTTAGGCAAATTTACAAGGAAACTTCTTTATGAAATTATAGTAAAAGTTAACATGTACATTTGTATATTTAATAAATTGCAGAATTATTATGAAACAGAATATGATTAAAATATATAAGTTTTCACTTCGTACATACATATGCTTGCATATTAAAAATATAATATCAGCAACAAAGTAAATACGTAACAGAATTGTAAAGAAATTTATTAACATAGACATAAAAGCATCAAATATTTGAATTGTAACGACCTAAAAAATCAAAAGATCTGGAGGCAAGGGGGGTTTTTAGCGAAGAAATTTGAAATGAAGGAAATAATTGCTAATGAATTTTTATTATGATTGACAGCCCCTTTTTTAAAATCATCTACACTTTTTAGCCATTTATGTTCTTTGCATGCACTATAAATGTTGAAAATTTTCTTTGGTAGGAGTAACTCTATTAACACGTTGGCTGTCTGTTATGTATTCATGTTGGGTTAAGTAATTATAACATCTCGGTAACTCTGTTACCCAACTTTATTATCGATAAATCTATATCACCAATAAAGACTTATAGAACATAAGAGTGGTGTCAGAAGTGGGCACTATGAGCGTCGACAACCAGGAACTAACCACAATTATGAATGCGCTGACGGCAGCCATTCGTGAAGCGGTGGAACAAGCTTCCCAACAGGCTGGATCAGCTGCTGCAACAAATTCTTCATCCCACGAGTACCGCCATTTGCAATGACTGGCTTCAAAAGCGGCGAAGGGGCAACAGTACACGATTATTTCACTCGTTTTGAGTGGGCACTGCAATTAACCCTAGGACTTATACCCAACTTTTACTACGACTTCTTATACCCGGGTACAGGTGTGGCCAGTAGCCTGTTTTACCCGTTTTTTCTCATTTTTTCTGAGAAACAAGTTATTTTTTTAATGCAATGTTGTAGCTGACTGTCTTACGAACATTTTAAGTAGTTATAAACATATATTTGTAGCCTGCTTCTAAGAATTGCGCGCATTCTAAGTTATTTCTAAGAAGTCAATAATTTCTATTGTTGTTAGAATTTTTAGAATACAACCTTTTTCGCGCACTCTTAATTATTTAGAAGAAGACATTATATTGTACCCTTGCTAGAATTTGCTGACAAACAACATTTGATATAATACAACTACCTGGCAGGTAAGAAATGCTTCCAGAAACTTAAGGGTTGCAGCTATATAAACGGCTGTTTTGCGAGTTTATATTCATTGTAAAGCGTTCTTTTGAAGTGTGAAGTTGATTTATATTTGTGAAAATAACAAGTCAGAAAAAATTTAAAATATTACAACATGGATAGCAGAACGAACATGGAATATTTGTCTTCGAATCAATATATGAGGTAAATACAACCAACTAAAATATAATTTCATAAATGGAATAAAAATTAATTATTTTTATATAGATTATCTGACGCTGAAAAAGAGCAGTACATACAAAACCTGTTTGACGAAATCTCAGATGATGAATTATTTTCCGACCCTGAAGGGGATGAAAGCGAACAAGTAGCAGTAGCAGATGGCGTGGTTGAATCGGATGTAGAAGACCCTGATTACACAATTGACAATGCCCAGGTAGATGAGGCTGATTACGAAGAATCTGACAATGAATCCGATGCTGCAGATGATTCTGATGAGATTAATTTGCGTGCAGCTGAATTCGTAGCACGTGATCGTACCATATGGAGCTCACAGCCACGACTTGCACGCCAAACTAGGCAACAAAATATTTTGCGACAGCGAAGTGGGCCCGCAAGATCAACTACTATGATGTCAATAGTCAATACATATAAATGTTTTATGACTCCGGAAATGGTGGATATTATAGTACGCTACACCAACAAAAAAGCAGAAGCTACATATGCGGAATTAAACGCAAAACATCCCGAGGCGGAACCGAAAAACATGGAAGAAGGTTACTTTGAGCGAAATGTATGCGTTCATTGGAGTGCTTATTATGACTGGCGCTAACCGCAGCAATGCCGAATGTGCGCCGGACTTGTGGTCGGTGGAAAATTGTCCATTATATCGTGCGTCAATGGGCATTAACCGCTTTCAGGCCATACTGCGGTTTATAAGGTTTGACGATGGCAACGCACGGGCACAACGTTTGGTAACTGACAAAGCTGCACCAATATCCGAGCTGTGGACCATGATGAACTACAACTTTGAGCAGTCATATAAGCCAAGTGAATATCTAACGGTAGACGAGCAGCTCTTTCCATATCGTGGCCGCACCCGTTTCACGCAATACATCCCATCGAAACCGGCAAAATATGGCATCAAAGTGTGGTGGGTATGTGATGCCAAAAACGCATATCCACTGCATGGACAAATATATACTGGCCAAGCACCTAAGGGACGGGAAACTAACTAGGTGAACGCGTGGTCAAGGATTTAGTAAGCCGCTTTCATGGAACCGGCCGAAATATAACGATGGACAATTTTTTTACATCCCTAAATCTACTGGAATGCATGTCATCCATGAATTTGACGGCAGTTGGAACTCTGCGGAAAAATAAGCCCTACATACCAAAGGAGATGTTGGCACACAAAGATCGTGCAGAGAGGTCAAGTACATTCGGTTTTAGGCCCAACATATCCATTTGCTCCTATGTGCCGAAAAAAACAAGGCAGTTATATTACTATCATCAATGCATGACGATGATCACATTGGCGGAAGCGGCAAACCAGAAATGATCGAGTTTTATAACAAGACAAAAGGAGGAGTGGACGTTATGGACCAATTGTTTGGAGAATATACTTGCCAAAGGATGACAAAGCGTTGGCCGTTGTCCCTATTCTTCAATATGATTGTTTTGACGGCATTGGCAGCGTACATCATATATTATGAGAATAATCCCAACATCAGATGCACCAATGCGAAGCGTAAGAGATTTCTTCGCCAGCTCGCCAAGGAACTGCTATGCCCATAATTGAAGAGCGGTCGGTGAATCAGCAAGTGATGCGGAACTTCAACACAAAAATTGCAGTCGCGAGTTTCAAAAGTACGGCCTTGCAAGGAAGTGCTGACAATAGGCCATCAACGTCTGCAGCTGCTGGTGCAAAACCAAAGAAACAGCAGGTTGGAAGCTGTTTTCTCTGCTACATCCATGACCAACACAGAAGACGAACGCGTAACATGTGCAGAATATGTCAGCGCCCAATATGCATACAGCATTCTTCAAATACATTTACATGTAATATTTGTGAAAATAATGAAGACAATTGAATAATTTAAATTTGTTTGCATATTTAGTTATAAGAAATAATCAATAAAATAATATTTTATAAAGAAAATAATAAATAAATCCTTCAAAAAATGAGAAAAAACGAGAAAAAAAGCTACTGGCCACACCTGTACCCGGGTATAAGAAGTCGTAGGTGTCAACTTTGAAAGCTTATATCTCATCAATGCATGGACCTAGCATGACAAATAAGACACAAATCGACGTAGATTTACTTCGTTTTTCTAGATCAAAAATTTCAAGTCAATATCTTTAGCGTTTTAGGAGCTACATCACTCCAAACTAGCTACTGGCCACACCTGTACTTGGGTATAAGTCCTAGGGTTAAGTAAAATTCCAACGACGGAGTACCCAAACTATGCCCGAGTACACATGGGCACGGAACTGAATACAGCACTTCGCTTTTTAATAAGTCCAAAGCAACCTGAAGAATTACAATACAACGAAATTAAAGAGGTGCTAATTAAACATTTCGACGGCAAAAGAAATATATACGCTGAAAGCTTTAAACTCCGCGAATTAAAGCAGGCAGCAGGAGAATCGATATCCACGTACACCCCACGATTGAAGCAAGCAGCAACCTTTTGCGATTATGGCGCGTTCCTAGATAGGATGCTTACAGAGCAAATGCTTTTCGGTATGGAGTCACGCAGTATTTGTGACGAAATTATCACAAAACAACCGAAAAATTTCTCAGAGGCGTATGACATTGCATATTCAAAAGAACTGACCCAACGAGCCACGGGTATGGTAAGGGACTGGAAACAGAACCGACACACAAAGTGGGACTGACGTCTATTAAAAAGAAGCCTAACAAGAATACGAAACTCGTCACTAACCGGAACTTGCTTTGGATGTGGAGATCAACACTTACGCAAAGAATGCAAATTCAAAAATGCCAAACGTTTTACATGCGGAAAAACGGGCCACATAAGCAAAGTATGCCGGTCGAGTGGTAAACAGATATCTGAACTCGAAGAGAGAGGTAGCGTCAATACTATGAATACTTTCGGTAGAAAAATGATTACAATGCTAATTGAAGGAAAGCAAATACAGTTAGATACGGGTGCTCCATGCAGCATAATAAACACGAAATTATTCCGCAAGTTGAAACTGACAGCAAGGTTAAAGACAACGGACCGGCAGTTTTCAAGTTACACGGGACATAAAGTTAATTGCATTGGGCGTGCAGTTGTCAACGTAACATACGGGAAAACCATACGCAAACTAAATATATATGTTGTTGAGGGTAATTTCGAGACGTTGTGTGGACGAGAGTGGATTTCACATTTCATACATGAAATCAATTTCACTGAAATGTTCGCATCAGATGCAACAACAAACCCTACAGACACACCATTTCAAAAAAATAGTTCCATAAAAACAGTTTCAGTGCAAACAACTAACCTCGCTGGAAATGAGAGACTACGCTTGCAACAGATTTTGAGACATTGGGAGGCCGCCTTTGCTTCGGTAGCAGGAACTTTTAAGGGCCCTGCAGCAAAGGTGCACCTTAAACCAGATGCTAAACCCGTATCTGCACGAGCGAGAGAAGTTCCATTCGCATTACGAGATGCATATGCTAAGGAAATTGACGCAAAAATTGCTGCAGGTTTCTACGAACGCACAGTGGCCAATTTGGCTTCGCTAGCGGCATTTTATTCATAGCTTCCAAAGTAAAGAAGTTATCTTCAAAATTTTTTTTTCTCAATTCAGAAAAAAATCAAACAATTTTTGGAAAAAAAATTAATTTAATTTTAAATTTTTTATTTTAAATTTTTTTTTAATTTTTAATTTTTTAATTTGTTTTTAATTCAATAAACATTTTCCACCATATATTCATATATAAAATAAGAAAAAAATTGTCAACTCAAAGAGAAACCATATTATAAAGAAATATTAATCAGATTCTTCAGTATCAGATTCAGAGAAATCATCTTCAAAATGATGCATTATAAGCAAGCTTTTAACTTCCTTATCGAAACTAATATTTCTGGAATAGGAAATTGATGAGCCGTTGGACAATGAAGATATTAACGGATCGGAAGAAACAAAAAGAGCGTTAATTATATCTTCCATTGTTTTTTTTCTGCAATTTTTTCTGGTATTATTTTCACGGATGTTCCGATAATCTTTATTTCTGGCTTCAAGCGCTTCCTCGGACATCATACCAATTGGAAGCGAAAAATGATTGATTATGTCTGCTCCATGAATTAAAATTCTGTGAACAGACGAGGGCATGTAAACCCAAGGGTATAAAGTAACAAAAATTTCGGCAGTTTCCATTGCGTAAAGTCTGAATGCCTCCGTGTTTATATCGTATCCACATGCAAGTGCTCGTAAGACGACGCTGAATCGATATATTAAATTTTCGTTCACCCCAGTTATACGAGCGGCTAAATCTGGTTGTTGAAAGAACCTTCTTGCCGTATTTCCGTTGTTGGTATTTCCAGTAACAGCCATTGGTATGTCGACCAACAAATGCATTTCTTCTCGTAGCTTCTGCTGTATATTTGTTTTATTTTGTCCAACAATATCCTTGTCAGCACCACGAGTTTGCCACTTTTTTATTGATATTCTATAGGATATGTGCAAAATACATTCAAAAAACCTTATCCAGGCGTGGAGACTGGATAGCCCATATTGAAAGAGGTTCACTTTAATTGGAAAGCTCTTCACCAAATTTAAGTCATTCATATTTTTCGGTGTTGCCTTGCAGATTCCGCATATTTGCGAGAAGATTCTGAAATGACGCTGAAAGTTTTACCATCAAGCATGGTCATGTGAAATTGGTGATCAATAATCAATGAGTTTACATATGTTGGTACAATATTTAATATTTGGCTCTTAATATTTTCAATTTCCCTGCGACTCAGGTCCGCCGTTTCCTTGTCGCAAAGTATTTTGATTGGTCGACAGTATCGTGTAGAAGAAGGTCGATTGTTTTTCCATAAAACTGTCGGTCCGTTCTGCACTTGCAGTGGTACAATACAAATTGAAAATAAATATTGGTCTCTCATGTTTCCTTCGCAGTCGTTAAATTTTTGCCTATATGTGGAATGGCCGCTGCTGCCATCACAACCCCATTTGTAGGCAGCAGTTAAATGGGTGTTATTATTACTTCTAGATGGGATTTCAAAACTTTCAGAGTGTGCTTCCATGATCCTGTTTATTGTATGGTCCACAAGACTTTGTAGTGGCACTTCAGCATAATAATCAGTGACTGTAATGTCACTAGGATAGCACTTTTTTTTGGCGAAGCGTAATTTTTCGTAGCATGGATATATATCGGCGTTTTGGTTTTTTGCTGCTTTCTTATTCAAGTTCCAAGTGTATCTGGTATGTCCAAGATCTACAAATAGCGCAAGCGCTTTATCGTCCGAAAATTTGGATGGAAGGGGCTTTGGTTTGTTTATATTTTGTATTACCTTTCCGCTAAACTCCTCATCGCCATTTACCATTTCTACAACTTTGGAAGCACTGCGCTTTCCAGCTTTATATAAACTGCAGCTTGCAGCTACCAACAATCCTTCACATGACACTTCCTCTGTAAGCCCTGACATCTTATTGACTTGCGTTTTTTCTGCAGCACTTGGAAAGCTCTTTTCCCGGCCGTCCAATATTTTCATTTGCTTTTTTTTCCAACAATACCAATGGTGTATCTAGCCATTCTTGGTTAATTTTTTCGAAAAACACCTTACTTCTGCCACAGGCCTTCCACTTTTGGATAAGCCTACTAACAAAATTGCGCAGTTTCTTTCCATTTTTGCACTGCTCCTTCTGAGTATAGGTAATTTTACTCAAAACGGTACCAAAAACATAATTTTCTACGGCGAGAAACTTCTTGGTGGGGATCGCTTCTTCATGCCATATTAAAAAAGGGTGCGTTTTGACACAGACATTTTGCCTAAAAAGTACAATAAATTGAAAGCTCGCAGGTACTCGCAGTTCATTTTGGACATTTTGGACACACAATGGGTTTACACATATAGGAAAATTTAAAATTACACTGAATCTAGGTGCTTTTTGAAAGTTCTACTCCACGAAAAACAGGTGTACGTTACAATGGGCGAGTTGCTAATACACTTAAACACGATTACGTTTTATAAATAACATAATTATACACAGATCACAACCACAGTTTTTTTTATATAATACATACCTTGGCGTTAGTATATAACAAAACTTTTAATGAAAATAATAAAATTTGCAAGTTTAACACGAATACGAAAACGATGATCAAAAAGGCGGAAATATTTTGCACAACACTTGCAGAAACATGTGCTGACTTTGACAGCTCACAGCTGTTCATCAGCTGTAAGCTGAGCTTTTAAAAATCGATACAAATCTAGTGAATGTATTTGTTATCGATTGTTAAAAAAAATAACGGTTTTTCAAATTGAAAATTTTAATTAAATGCCGCTAGCGAAGCCAAATTGGTCACTGTGGAACGGGTCGAGTATTCTGAGTGGGCATCTACTACACATGTAGTTACAAAGAAAAATGGAGGAATACGTATAACTGGGAATTACAAGCCAACTGTCAATCCGCAGATGATAATTGATGAGTATCCAATTCCCAAAGCAGAAGACATTTTTAACCAAATGAAAGGCGCCACAGTATTTTCTCATTTGGATGTGACCGACGCATACTCACACCTACGAATTGGTCAGGAGTTTGCCCATGTACTAACACTGAAAACTACAACGCACGGGCTCATTCGTCCAACACGTGCAGTTTATGGTGCTGCTAACATACCTGCAATTTGGCAGCGCACGATGGAAACGACATTACAAGATATACCAAACGTTAGAAATTTTTTCGACGATATCATCATATACGCCAAAAATATCAATGAACTACTGACAACGTTGGATCGGACGTTAGAGAAACTCACAAAACTCGGGTTCAAATTAAATAAATCCAAATGTGTATTTGCTGCATCTGCAATCGAGTTCTTAGGGCACAGGATCGATGCCCAAGGCATACACAAATCAACCAAGCATATCGACTCTATACTACATGCACCGAGACCCACAACAATCGAGCAACTACAATTATTCCTAGGTAAGGCAACATCCTATTCTAATTTTATACCGAATTTGGCAACACTAGAAAGATCATTACGTGATATTATAAAAAAGGGAAGTTTTATTGGCCACGGGCCGCCGAATCGGCGTATAAGAGCATAAAGCAAATTTTGGTTTCACCGCAAGTGCTAATGCCGTATGTCCCAGCACTCGGGTCGGATGCGAGTAAAACAGGCTTAGGAGCTGTCTTGTCGCACCGCGTATACAACAACACGGAACGACCAATTGCATACGCGAGTCGTACCATGAGTCAAACAGAACAACGCTACTCCCAAATTGACAAAGAGGCACTCGCAATTGTATGGGCCGTGCAAAAGTTTTTCAAATACTTATATGCGAGACATTTTACATTAATAACAGAAAATAAACTGCTAGCTCAAATATTACATCCAACGAAATCTCTGCCGGTATTATGTATATCCCGAATGGCAAACTACGCTGATTTACTGAGCAACTTTAACTTCGATGTCTCTATAAAAAAATCCAAAGAAAATGGTAACGCAGATTACCTCTCCCGCTTACCGGGTCCAACAAATAAGCTAAAGCAACACACCACATACCGGTGATGAATTCGATAATTTTATGATACGGCAGATTAGCCAACTACCGGTTACAGCTCCACTTATCGCCCAAGAAACCTGTAGGGATCAAAGTTTGGGAAAAATACTTCAAATACTAGAAAAAGGTCAATGCCTCACCAGAGCGGGGTACAAAGCCCCAGAATGCCAGTATCAAGTATCATTTGGCTGTCTTACATTCGAGCATCGGGTCGTTATTCCTATGAAACTTCGAAAGTTATTACTTCAAGAATTACACAAGGCACACCTGGGTGTTGTTAAAATGAAAAGCATCGCACGTTCTTTTATATACTGGCCAGGTATCGATAAAGACATCGAGAATTCGGCTAAATCATGCGAATGTTGTGCAAAAAATGCGAATAGACCACCGAAGATCACCAACCATCATTGGGAGTACCCAAAAGGCCCATGGGAACGAATTCACATCGACTACGCAGGACCTGTCGAAGGTATGATGCTGCTCATTATCACCGACGCTTACTCCAAGTGGCTCGAAGTCAAGACTACCAAAATAATGACCTCAACCGCTACAATTGCCTTGCTGGATGACGTATTTGCTGCGTATGGGGTCCCGGAAGTACTAGTTTCTGACAACGGAACGAATTTCAAGTCTGCGGAGTTCAAAGAATTCTTAAGCCAAGTAGGCGTCAAATACCATAAAACTACGGCCCCTTATCACCCAGCCACAAACGGTCAAGCGGAACGCAATGTGCAAACGGTGAAAAATGCCTTAAAAGCGATGGGGACCACAACGAGAACGTTAAAACAAAATATAAATGAGTTCTTACGACAATACAAAAATGCTCCACACAGTACAACAGGCGTATCCCCAGCAAAAATGTTCTTAGGGTGACGACTACGCACGCGCCTACATTTGATTCGACCCGAAAACGTAAACGAGCGAGTGTCGGCAAAACATTTCATCCAACAAGAAGACGGGTGTCGCGAATTCGCAACTGGCGATTCGGTGTATTTCCTTTCGGGAAATCCACAGCAGAACAAGTGGCTGCGCGGTAAGGTAATAAGGCGTATGGGTGATCTGTACTATGAGATCTTATTCAACAACAAGTACTACAAGAGGCATGTAAACCAAATACGGGCTGCCGGCGCACCAAGGACCCAACAACCAAGTTACAGAGAGGACGAAGGGAACTACATCCAAAGCACCAACAGCGAAGGAAACTACATGCAAGGCAACAACGGCTACACGAGAGAGGAAATGAGTGAAAGAACGGAGCCAAGCCACATTCCGGGGAGCGGAGATAGTAAACCACATATAGCTATTCCGAGCATAGAGTGTACGGACACAGAAAATGATATCCGCGAAGCAAGTATAGCTTCACCGAATAGAAATGAGTCAAACGATCGGCAAGAGCAACTACCGTTAGGGGCATCTTCACAACCTGATGACGCAGTAATAGTTCCACCAGAGGTAGAAGCCGAACAAACACCACGGCGATCAACGATAGTACGTAAGCGGAAGGTTATATTTTCACCAACAACTTAGAAGGGGGAAAAATGTTATGTATTCATGTAGGGTTAAGTAATTATAACATCTCGGTAACTCTGCTACCCAACTTTATTATCGATAAATCTATATCATATCTTGTAGTCACATTATATAATTCTTACAATAAAGACTTATAGAACATAACACTGCCAAAGCCTTTTTAGAATTTTGATCGTTCAGTGGCAATGTCATTTAACAATTTTGGTCACCTGAGGCCAACTACTTGTTTTTGTTTTTTTGTTTCTTAGTGCCTCAAAATAAGTTTTGACTATTCGCGACTTTATTTTGGTCCCTAATTTTTCCGTTATAACGTTTTTTTTGTGTCGCACATTTTCGTGCGCATGGCCTGGGAGAACATAAAACATGTGGGGCCACGTCGCACGAAAATGTGCGACACAAAAAAAACCGTTGTAACTGCAATATTAGGCACCAAAATAAAATCGCGAGTATTCAAAACATATTTTAGGCACTAAGAAACAAAAAGAATAAAAATAATAATAATAAATAAAAATAGAAACCCTTATGGGCAAAAAAAAAGAATTGTCCGGCTGATGTAATGAAAGCTCTCTGAAAAGAGGCGAAATGGTAGCCCGTGAGGAGAAAATGGAGTGTTGTGTTAAGTGGATTGATGAGCCTACACCGGCCAGGGCTTAAGGAGTCATCTCCGTAAGCATTATGAGGAAATACGGCACCTGAGAACTCAGTCGTGTGAAGCCAAAAACACAAGCAGGTCCTCAGCGAACTCCACAAACAGGTGTCGGACCTTTATGCCAGGTGAATCCAGTACTCAAAGAACAGTACCTAAAACTTGCGGAAGAGGAACGCATACTCCCAGGGAAACGCGAGTCACTCTAGCTCAACTTCGATCTGGATACTGTAACAGGATAAACTCTTACCTATCCAGAATCAACCCCGACATACAAAATTTATGCCCCGTTTGCAATGTCCCCACATGACACCAACCATCTCCTTAATTGTAATGTGGAACCAATGCCTCTAACATCCATCTCATTATGGTCCACCCCTGTTGAAACTGGAAGTTTCCTTGCACTCCCGTTAGAAGACATTGATGACAATTTGTGATTGGTCGCACCTATTGGATGGGGAGAAGCACTGCTACAACAATAACAATAACAATCGGTTGTATGGGATATATACTATATAGATCACCGATCTATACAATTTTTTCAACAAAACAATGAATGGTCTATATGTAAGCATTCGGTGAAATTTGAAGCCTCTGGCTGTTAAAATGGGGCAATAATTACGAAAAGCTTCTTATCTATACAATAGGTTGTGGGGATATATGCTATATATGTACATATACGACCGATCTCATCCATTTTTTCAGACAATATACGAAAGCATATCATGAAGAAGTATAAAGCTTCAATATAAATTGACGAAGATATGACAAAAATCCTCTTTTCTGAAAAATCGGTTGTATGGGGGATATATGCTATAGTGGTCCGATCAGGCCGGTTCCGACAAATGTCTAATCGGACACCTAAATATACCCGCTCACCAAATGTTATGAAGATATCTCAAAAATTGAGGGGTATGGCTAAATCAACTCGGCTCTTCATCCTGATCATTGGTGGTTCTATCTATTTTCCCTTAAGTACTTACAATTTTAAGATTCGTGACAAAGTTTATATACCATTTCGTGATAATACGAGCCTTACATATTTTATCATGCATTTAGCATACATACATACATACCTCCGCTATGCATACAATTTATTTCATCTGGGTACTTTACTAACTTGACGAGTATTTCCAAATGCGAAATGATTTAAATGCCAAGTGTCTCAAAAAATTTTTAATTTTTATTTTTTTTAAGTCAATAATCCTATTCTCTCGAAAAAATTAGCTTACAAAGTCGAAATGCTGCAAAATCCCTAAGCGGCTATAGCGTGACTAGCCTGAGAAAACTTCATAGGCGTGTACGATTTTACAATTTATTGAATTTTATTATTAATTTATGTTATTAATTTTTAGGTTAATTGCTTAGAGCCACATTCCGCAATTCCAGTGCTCGCTACATCTGGCCTCGATTCCAGCATAAAAATTTGGACACCAAGCAGCGAAAAGGTAAGCAAATTCACTTTATTTTTCTTGAGATATTTTAATGAAATTACCAATTCTTTTTTCACTTTTACAGTATCCCCCGGATTTGTCGAAATTGGAGACGTGCGTTAAACATAATCTCAGACCCGTCATTTTGGGTGGCTTTGATGATCGTGAATTTCACTATTTTATAAGACAATTTATTCGTCGTCCTCCTCGAGATGGTGCATTTCTAGGAAGCGATGATTCAGCAGATCGTCAAAGCACCAGTAGCAGCAGCAGCAGCGAAGCTGATAGCGATGGTGGTCTAGATTGTCCACAAATGGAAGGCATACAATGCCAGCGCACAATGAAATTGAATTTTATTTGGTGGAAGTGGTGGAAGTGAACGAGTTTATGGCGTTAACAAGTTTTATTTTAACATTTTATTTTATTTCATTGTATTTCTGTTTATTATTTAAGTTTTTCCTTAAATTGTTGCTCTATTTTTTGTGTACTATATAACATTTCCTGCGTGGTTATTACACGTTTTAGAGTCAAGTATTTTGTTTCCATCGTTCCAAAAAGGAAAATAATATGTTATCAAAATAGTACACATATAAGTATACTTCGTGTAATTTTTGAATTATATACTTATAAAAAATTTTGAAACCATGAAATATAAAAAAATATCATTAATAAAAAAGATACGCATATGCGCATGTGGAATAAACAAAACATGACTCAATCCGTTTTTTGGCATAGTAAAGCAACGCTACGTTTTAACCCAATGTGAGGCTTTCAATTTTGTTTTTAAAAGTATTGGTATCACATAGTTGGTTGAATGGCCCGTAGTTGATAGTACACCTTTGCGTTCCGATGTTTTATATAATGGACATTTATAGCGCGTACCTTCGTTTAATTTTACACTTTCCACTGGCTGCAAAGAAACAGAAAATATCAGAAATATTGTTACGAATGTTGGCGGCACTAAGGGATACTGCCATCTCTAGGCCGATGCTAAGCAGTGACGTGAATTCACATCAATAATTTAATCATTATGTCTACACATACGCGTGCACGCGGCAGAGAAGCAAGGCACAAGCACATGCAGATATCTTATCCGAAATGCTCCTAAAGGTATGCTATTGTGATTGTGGAAGTGTCGCTCACACACACAAGCGTATGGGGTATGAGAGAAATCTATAAAAATTATACATCTGTAGTTGTAGCTGAGCCATTTATAACTAACTAAGTAAATTCTGGAAGCGCCTAGAAGATGCCACGAGGAAATCACAGAGTATAAAAGCACCTGCGGTAGAGGCGCTATAATCAGTTTTTGATTAAGCACGCAATCTGTCGGGCAATAGTAGAGTTTCATTTGAGCTATCAATCAGTTTGGTTATTAAGCAAGATATTCGTTGCAAAGTATAAGTACTTTAATAAAGGCCATTTTTCCATTATTCAATATTGGATTTATTTGCTTAACAGTTTAGCGATACGAACGTTGGCAGAAGATTGCAAATAAGGGGAATTGCAGTAAATTCGTTACAATATGTAAAAGAATGATTTGAAGAAGATCCTATTTTATGGCCTGGCGTGTGTGCGATCGCCGTACCAGTTACAGGGGAGGAGGTATTTCTTTCGGATGTAACGGAACAAATATTCAGCAGTGAGCTCATATCGTACGCTGTCAAGCTTAGCGGCAAGCTTTTTAATACGAAGAATTTCTACCTCAGCATATCCACATTGTAGTTAACTGCCATAAGAGATAATTTCGTAACGATTTTATGAGTGGTATGTACCCAGATCATCCTCTGCAATCTACTTGCTCTGGTTCCCATAAGGTATTTAATAGGTTCAGATCACTAGAAATATTGCAAAATAACCCATTGACTTCTGTATGTAGATAGGCATCTATCTTGTTAGTCTATTTTCCTTCGTGCTTTTGGTAAATAGCGTATTAATGGACGAGCAATGACATGTTATGACAATGTGATATCACATAAATATTCGATATCATATCATATGATGGCGCCTTGTGATCACATAATGATGCAATATCATATGAGTTTTGATGGCAGGATGATTTGCAAGGCAGGAAGTTTTGCAAAAGATAAATCTATTTTTCGAATGGCACTGGGATTAATTAACATTGTTTTTAAAACAACTAAACGTCGCTCATCGAGTTTTGTGATACTAAATATTATAAAAAGAGGCGTGGTTATCAACTAGTTTTATGCATATGATTCCATAGGCACTTTTTTCGAACTATAACTGCTTGAAACAGGGACCCAATTTAAAAAAAAATTAAAATTTTTTACTTTGAGAGTCATAAGTATAGAACCAAAACAAGTTTTTATACAGACTCATCCATAAAAATATTTGATTTCCCCGTTTTTCAAAGATAGCCTACAAAAAATAGACATTGGGCCATATGCATAAAACTGTAGTTTCAATAGAATTTTTAAGCGATTACTATCAAAAATAGACTACACTACTTATATGCATATGGTACATTGTCGTTTGGTTTAAAAATTTTCCTTTCCTCCTACAAATGTTATTTATTGTACATAAAAAATTATAAATTGTTTTTCTTTTTAAGGTTGTTTGACAGGTATTATTAGAAGTCAAAGGTCAGATCTTCGAAAAATTAAGTGATATGCATTATGATGCGATGAATCAGAATCCGCCATCAAAACTAGCCTAACGGATCGTTGTTCGACCCTAATCTCAAAAAAATTACTGGCCTTTCACCGTTTTATAGGTTAGGACTGAGTTGTGACCGCTATGCGAATTCTGATAGCGGATTCGCTATCTTGTTTTTCTAGTTGTGTAATTCGTCCATAAAACATTACCGAAGATCTGCCTTTTGGGCACTTATAATATCTTTTATATAAGCTCGAAAAGAATAAAAATTAATACAATTCAAATAAGAAAAGGTTGGCCGCATCCCTTGATTGTGGTAATACAAGTCTGAACTTACAGAAGGGTTTTGTAAGAAAAAGAAGGCAGACCACGCCTATATTATAATTTTTTAATTTACCAAAAATAAATTTTAAGGTGGGTTGTATTTCAATCTTCGAAAGGCTATGTCTATGTTTTGTAGGCCAACTAACGGGAAGATTGCACTTTTGCGAACAAATAAATCTCTTAAAAAAAATTTATTTAGTCCAACAGACATCCAAGTGTTGTATAGTGTTAGAAATACCCTGTTCATTGTTCAGTCTACATATATAGGCAAATAAAAATGAAGGGCTGTGCGTTAGTCTCGGTAAAACTCAAAAAGGACATGAAGGATTCCGATTACTTCTTTTTTGTTTCGATTGTTATGATTCAAGGATGGTTAAGACGCATTTTTTTTGTGGAAATGTGAGCGGACCACGCTCCCAGGCAATATAATTTTCATCTGGCCAATCCGAGTCTGTTTGGCTCAAACTATTGATATTTAAATATACGAGGTGTAGCATAAAATCAAAAGATTCGTCAATAAAAAACAGGAAAGGTTTTTGGAAAAAGTTTACTAACGACGTTCACAATAGTCTCCTTCTGACTACGCAACGATTTCGACGTTTCTCCAATGATTGGAAACCACCTCTGGTAGTCCTCCGAAGTTAGTCTGTTGAACACCACGGTTACAGCCACGATGATTCCCCTGGAGGTGCGACATCATCTTGAGTAATGAAAAAAGGTCATAGGGAGCAATATTGAGGCTATAGGGTGGGTGAAGCAACGTTAGGATGCCTTTCTTTTGCCGAGAACTCTTGCAGATGATTGCAAACGAAAAATTATTGCTGGTACCCATCGTATAAAGTGAGAAGAACATCTTGAGCTGTTTGAGGAACATGATGGTTAAGCCGACTGCCAAACCTTATTATAATTAGAGATTTAGATTTCAAGCCAATCGGAAAGTTAGTTTCGGGGCTTATCCCAGACAAAGATATATGCAAACTATTAAAATAAATGCAAGTCGCGATAACCTCTAAATAGATATAAGGCCAACCTTTTACTTCAATTTGCGTCGTGCTCCTTATGAGTTTTTCTACAAATTGGCGGGACGGAACCTACATGTTTTGCGCACGACATCTGCAAGGCGGAGGGGCGACCCCGCTTAGAAAAACTGTTCTTTTTCTATGTTTGTTTGTTTAATGGTGTGTTCAATTTATACTTATTATTTAAGAATATAATAATTGATTTCGAGCGCAGGGCAAGGCAACATCAACAATATTTTTTTTGTTTCAATTAGAAAAAAAATATTCAATTATTATGTTTTTCTAAGAGAAACTGAAAAGAAAGAAAGAAACATTTACTGGCATATTGCGATGGTACCATTTCGAAAACCGCCACGAATTCATCATCAGGCAATTTCGTAATGTTATCAAAGGTTTCACCGAGATTCGAACCGCAAATCACACGGTGAAACTGCAGTTGCCTTAACCTCACCAAAATTTGTTTCTATTTTTTTTTGTGTTGCTTTGTCCTGCGCTCGAACCCAGGATCTTCAGTGTGGTAGGCGGGGCGCGCTACCGCCACACCACGGCGGCCGTGAAAATTACCTTAAGATATATAGCGGGCACTACATAAACCAACACTTTTGGCAATTGTTCATCGATGATGTTTTCTTTCCAATTCCATCGTGCACCTTCGAGAAAAAGACCATTGACGTAAACACCATCCGCTGGCGGCGATTTCATGCTAAATAAAATATTAATGTTTACAATAATATTTGCTATGAAATTTTTAACTGAACCTTTACCTTTCTTCATAGAGCACTTCAAAATCGAATGTCAGCGTATCGATTGGAATTTTATATTTACGAGCAAAATTCTGCATAGCTCCCGTAAGAAAGGCTTGAGTAAAAAAGAAACCCGATAACCAAAATGTAGGCGGTTTTCCATGCATGTACCTGTTGAAAGGAAAATTTTGATTATTACTATTGCACTGAAGAAAATTAGAAATTGATTAGTCTATTCAATTTTCCGAAGGCGATAATCAGTGATCTGATATGGTTAGGAATAATAAATACCCTTTGAAAAAGAAATGCGGGAATGGCTTAAATAGTGGTGCGGACATTACAGTCTACACAGACTGGGCTGCTCTAGGAGGACTTTCAGGTCCATCAGCCTTAACAAATTCCTGAGGTGGAAGTCTATAACATAGAGGGATCAAGTAAACTGCTCAGGAGAGTACAGTCCCCAGATACAAATGTAAAGATCATGTTCAACATCAAAGAGATTAGATTACATACCTCCGAGGAGATTTAGTTCAAGCTTCTCTTCCAATTTGCTTCGTTCTCTTTTTTAGTTTTTCCTACAAATTGGGACTTAGTACATGTTTTATACCGATTCCGGAATGCATCTGCAAGCCGATGAAATTTCGCTGAGAAGCTTTTTATGGCACCCTTAAAATATTTTTTTCTAATAGGATACTTTTCCTATGGATTATTTTTACTGGCGTTTATAGGGCGTTCTCTGGGTCGCACAACAATATTAAGGGAGTTTGCCGTTTTGATGGCCAGGAATGGTTCCAAAATGTATACAAACATCGCGTACAGCTCTGTACGACCACCATACGGGTTAGGGGCCTTAAATATAACAAGGGACTGTGCAGCGCAACTCCTTCAAGAGGATGGTAGCTCAATTTATAGCTTCTCCCACCCAATTGTTCATCTCACCTACCCGTAGCGAATCCTGTTTCTTTAGCAGCCGAGGCTCTGGTGACCTCAAGTTCCCAATGGAACTAGCGGGTGGTACGGGAAGGGATAGAAGGTTCAATGTGGTCACATTAAATCGTTCTCCAGATGGTCGGGCTTATACCTTAATGATGCTTATTACCGGAAACGTACCGGTTCTATGTATATCTCCAAAACCTTCGGAGAGTGTGCTTATCACTATAACAAACAAGTAAGGAAGGTTAAGTTCGGGTGTACCCGAACATTACATACTCAGTTGAGAGCTATGGTGACAACATAAGGGAAAATAACCATGTAGGAAAATGAACCGAGGGAAACCCTGGAATGTGTTTGTATGACATGTGTATCAAATGAAAGGCATTAATGAGTATTTTAAAAGGGCGTGGGGCTTAGTTCTATAGGTGGACGCCTTTTCAAGATATCGCCATAAAGGTGGACCAGGGGTGACTCTAGAATGTGTTTGTACGATATTGGTATCAAATTAAAGGTACTAATGAGTATTTTAAAAGGGAGTAATCCTTAGTTCCATAGGTGGACGCCGTTTCGAGATATCTCCATAAAGGTGGACCGAGGGGTGACTCTAGAATTGTTTGTACGATATGGATATCAAACGAAAGGTGTTAATGAGTATTTTAAAAGGGAGTGGGCCTAGTTATAGGTGGACGCCGTCTCGAAATATCGCCATAAAGGTGGACCAGGGGTGACTCTAGAATGTGTTTGTACGATATGGGTATCAAATTTAGGTATTAATGAGGGGTTTAAAAGTAAGTGGTGGTAGTTGTATAGGTGGTCGCCTTTTCGAGATATCGCCATTAAGGTGGACAGGGGTGACTCTAGAATACGTTTGTATAATATGGGTATCAAACGAAAGGTGCTAATGAGTATTTTAAAAGGGAGGGGCCTTAGTTCTATAGGGACGCCTTTTCGAGGTATCGCAATAAAGGTGGACCAGGGGTGACTCTAGACTTTGTTTGTACGATATGGGATATCAAATGAAAGGTGTTAATGAGTATTTTTAAAAGGGAGTGGGCCCTCGTTTTATAGGTGGTCGCCTTTTCGAGATATCGCCATAAAGGTGGACCAGGGGTGACTCTAGAATATGTTTGTACGATATGGGTATCAAATGAAAGGTGTTAATGAGTATTTTAAAAGGGCGTGGGGCTTAGTTCTATAGGTGGACGCCTTTTCGAGATAACGCCATAAAGGTGGACCAGGGGTGACTCTAGAATGTGTTTGTACGATATTGGTATCAAATTAAAAGGGAGTGGGTGGTAGTTGTATATGTGAAGGCGTTTTCCAGATATCGACCAAAATGTGTACCAGGGTGACCAAGAACATCATCTGTTGGATATCGCTAATTTATTTATATATGTAATACCTGCCAAGATTTCAAGGGTTCTTTATTTCGTCCTGCAGAACTTTTTCATTTCTTCTACTTAATATGGTAGGTGTCACAACCATTTTACAAAGTTTTTTTCTAAAGTTATATTTCGCCTCAATAAACAAATCCAATTACCATGTTTCATCCCTCTTTTCGTATTTGGTATAGAATTATGGCATTTTTTTAATTTTTCGTAATTTTCGATATCGAAAAAGTGGGCGTGGTCATAGTCGGATTTCGTTCATTTTCAGTAAAGATATGTCGATTTTTGCTCAAGTTATCATGTTAGCGGCCATGCGGAAGGACAGACGGACGACTGTGTATAAAAACTGGGCGTGGCTTCAACCGATTTCGCCCATTTTCACAGAAAACAGTTAACGTCGTAATATCTATGCCCCTACCAAATTTCAAAAGCATTGGTAAATTTTTGTTCGACTTATGGCATTAAAAGTATCCTAGACAAATTAAATGAAAAAGGGCGGAGCCACGCCCATTTTGAAATTTTCTTTTATTTTTGTATTTTGTTGCTATCTGTTCGTTTATATATCTACCGTCGAATGTTTTTGTTTGTAGATTTCCATTGTTTTCGAGTACGTTGAGACGTCGGCCTTTCTTGTATGTGAGAACCCTAAACTGTTGTATTGAGTTGTGAGGGGAACATCATCTCGACCATGTGATCGCGAAGTTAGACTGGTATAAGTTTGGATTCGTATTTTTTTGTTGTAATCTCTAATATGTCTCTGAACCTCGTTCTTATTTGCGTCCTGTTTGTCCTATGAAATATGCGGAGCATCCGCAGGTAAGCCTTGTATACGCCGGCTGCTAAACGGATCCTCTGAGTTAATGTTAGTTCTTAGTTTTCGCCCTAGGTATGTTCGATGTTTGGAATGCTTGTAATGTTGTATTTTTGTTAAAGAAAATTTGCCATTTATATGTTGCTTTTCCAGTATAGTCATAGTTCGTCCCAAAAAAAAAAAAAAAAAAAAGAAAAAAAAAAAAAAAAAAAAAAAAAAAAAAAAAAAAAAAAAAAAAAAAAAAAAAAAAAAAAAAAAAAAAAAAAAAAAAAAAAAAAAAAAAAAAAAAAAACACCCAAAAAAAAAAAAAAAAAAAAAAAAATCAAACAAAAAAACCTATGATTTTCGTTTTCATTATTTCTTTTTGGTTCTCCATTTGTCTTCGAGCTTATCTACTAGTGCTTTTTTATACCGTTGTTTGCAGCGAATTATATATGGGACTCAAGTGCTCTCTTATCGTGCCTTTGTGTAAGAGGGTTCTTTCAAGTCTATGTACAATTGCCTTAAGGCTGCATTTTGGATGAATGTTGAGGGTGATTTTGAGGTATTGTGTATTATTGGTCCCCCCCCCCGGTGGCCGGTGATTTCTCTATATGTCATAGGTTAAATCTTTTGGATCTTATCAATATTTATCGTAGGTCTAGATAGTTGATTCCTAGCTTTTTCGTGTTTCCATTGTAAATTAGTATATTGCCGTGCTGTTGTTGAGGTACTCCAGTACGAGCTCTTCGGTTGTAGTAGTTAAACGCATATTAGTCATCCACGTATCTAGCATAAAAAATTGATACGCCTAATTTGGACTTCAGCTCCTTGTATGTACTTTTCTTCCAGGATTTGCATGAACACTTCCATAAGAATTGCTGAGTGGGCTTCCCATTCCAATACCGTTTGTTTGTTATATAATTTTATTGTTGAAATGAAAATAGTTTTGACGTAAAGTGCGTTCTTAGCGTAGTTGTGATTTGCATACTTTTACTTTGTTTTTTGTGTTTATGAAACTATTGTGAGCTAACTATGTCAAAGTCTCCGATAGTGGTATAGATGGGTATAGATCTTTTAGGTCAAAAGATACCAATTGCTGTTCTTGTTAGCTCTACGGTCTCGAGTCTCTCTATTAGTTCTGTTGTGTTAGCTATGGCATATGCGTCCTTAGAGCCAGAGTGGTCTATCAATAATTCGCCTTTTTTAAATATGGAAAGTTTTAACTGGTGGCGATTGCGATTTAAAATTGATGATGGGCTCATTGGCGTGTCCGGACTTGTGATTTTGGTAGCGCAACCAGTGGAGGAAGCCGAAGGGTTCATTTGGACAATCTATGTGCCATATTAGAATCTATATATGTGCATTTTTATAGCAACTTTCGATTGTTTTTGGTATTCATCTGTGGATCCTCTTCATTCTACGACATTTTCATTTCACTATGAGCTCCTCGTTTGGATATAATATTTCTCTTTTCGATTAGCACACGTGGTGTTTCCTGTTGTCCGCTTTCGTTGTGACATTGTATGGTTTTTCCTTAGTTTATGCCGTAGATGCTTTATTGTTTTCTCCTCTGTATTAGGGTTTTTGTCCTTCACTGTGCTTTCACCTCCTTTCTGATGATTTTCTCTGACACATGGTGTCTTGCGTGCTCCTGTTCTTCCTGTGGTATCAATGATTCTTGCGATCTCCGCATCTACAGGAGAAAACAATAAAGAAATCTACGGCATAAACTAAGGAAAAACGATTATTGTCACAACGAAAGCGGGACAAAGTAAACACACTGTGCTATCGAAAAGAGAAATATATAGCCAAACCGAGGATCTCATAGAGGAAATGAAAGTCGTAGAAGGAGAGAGGATCCCACAGAATGAATACCAAAAACAAATCAAAGTTGTATAAAAATGCAAAAAATATAGTCAGATTTTAACAGGCACATAGATTGGTCCAAAAAATGAACCCTTCGGCTCCTCCACTGGTTGCGCTGCCAAAAATCCACAAGCCGGACACGCTAACGAGGCCCATCATTAATTTATAATCGGCACATTGTTACAAACTGTAAATATTTAAACACGATATGATAGACACTTCTGGAGCTAAGGCAACGAATATATGAATAGCTAACACAACAGAACTAATAGAGAGATCGAGACGCTAGAGCTACAAGAAACAGCAAAATTGGTTCTTTTGACTAAAAGATCTATACCCATCCTATACCACTATCGAGACTTGGGACAAGTTAGCTCAACAATAGTCATAACACAAAAAAAAAGTAAAAGTCATTCAACTCACCAAATAGCTAAGAACCACTTACGTCAAAAACTATTAAGTCAACAATAAAATATATCGGGACAAACAAACGGTTCTGGAAAGGAAAGACCAAATCAGCAATTCTTATGGAAAGTGTTCATGCAAAATCTGGAAGAAAAGTGAAATAAGGAGATGAAGTCCAAATTAGGCGTATCATTTTATGCTTAGATACGTGGATGAAATAATATGCGTTGTAACTACTAACAAACGAAAGAGCTCGTACTGGATAGTACCTCAACAAACACACGGCGATATGAAAATTTACAATGGAAACCGAAAAAAAGACGGAGGAATCAACTATCTACGAACCTCACGATAAATATGATAAAGAAAGCCAAAAGAGTTAACTATGACATAGATAGAAAGTCCACGCGCCACCGACACAATAATACACATTACTCAAAGCCCTAAACATACATAAAATGCAGCATTAAGGCACTTGGTACATAGACTTGAAGACAAACCCTCTTACACAAGAGGCATTAAGAGAGGAACTTGAGGCATATATAATATCGCTGCAAACAAACGGATATAAAAAGCACTAGTAGATAAGCTCAGAAGGACAATGGAGAACAAAAAGAAATAATAAAAGAAAATATAGGCTGGACGACTTTATGACATAGTACTGGAAAAGCACATCAATAAATTGCAAATTTATTAAAAAATTACAACATTAACACAGCATTTCAAAGACATCGAAACAATCTAGGGCGAAAACTAAGAACTAACATTAACTCAGAGATCCGTTTAGAAGCCACGGCGTAATACCAAGATACCTGCGGATGCCAGCAATATTAATAGGACAAAACAGGACGGCAAATAAAACGAGGTTCAGAAGGGGGGGGGGGGGGACCACACAACATATAGAGATGACAACAAAACAATACGGACACTCCAAACATTATACTTCAGCAGCTACTAACTCTCGCGCAACTCACATATGGTCGAGATATGCAATGTTCCCCGCAAACATCAATCAAACAGTTAGGGCTTCTTCACATACAAGAAACAGGTGCCGACGTCTCGAACGTATACTCGAAAACATGGAAAGTACACAAACAGAAAACATCGACGAGCTAGATAATAATAAACGAACAGAGAAACACCATTATCTGACACAATATCTCGAACTCTATTTATATCGTTGAGCCTTTAAAACTTGTTTACAGACAACAACACTATCACACATGGTACAACAGACAAACGCACAACAACAATAAATCACAAGAAACATTAACACACCAAAACAAACAAAACCAGACTCAAAGATAGGTCCAAAGGACGACAATCACACGATTTACCTTGAGCTACCACAGTCAGCCACACAAATCGATTAGTAACCCACCCTCGGTTCTGAAACGAACACACAGCACCTACACTAATTACTATATCACAAGCATCATTTGACAATACCTGCTCATATATACTACGAAACTATAAATGCAGGACAAATGACAACAACAGATCAGAACGAAATATCGCACTGATAGGCACAACGCCGAAACCGGTTGTCTCAAACCAATTTGACACAGGGCATCGACGGAAGATCGTTCCAATCTACATCATTGATCACGACCCTGTCGAAAGATCAACCAAAACAAGATAAAGCGTCATTTCAAGGGTTCTTTATTTCGCCCTGCAGAAGTTTTTCATTTCTTATCTACTCATTAATATGGTAGGTGTCACAACTATTGTATAAAGTTTTTCTAAAGTATATTTCGCGTCAATAAAACAATCCAATTACCTTACCATGTTTCATCCCTTTTTTCGTATTTAGGACAGAATTATGGCATTTTTTCATTTTCGTAATTTTCGATATCGAAAAAGTGGGCGTGGTCATAGTCGGATTTCGTTCACTTTTCATACCAAGATAAAGTGAGTTCAAGTAAGCACGTGAACTAAGTTCATTACAGATATGTCGATTTTTGCCCAAGTTATCGTGTTAACGGCCATGCGGAAGGACACACGGAAGACTGTGTATAAAAACTGGGACGTGGCATTAACCGATTTCGCCCATTTTCACAGAAAGCAGTTAACGTCATAAAATCTATGCCCCTACCAATTTTCAAAAGGATTGGTTAATTTTTGTTCGACTTATGGCGTTAAAAGTATTCTAGACAAATTAAATGAAAAAGGGCGGAGCCACGCCCATTTGAAATTTTCTTTTATTTTTGTATTTTGTTGCACCATATCATTACTGAAGTTGAATATGACATAATTTACTTATATACTGTAAAGATATTAAATTTTTTGTTAAAATTTTACTTAAAAAAATAAAGTGGGCGTGGTCCTTCTCCGATTTTGCTAGTTTTTATTAAGCGTACATATAGTAATAGGAGTGACGTTCCTGCCGAATTTCATCATGATATCTTCAACGACTGCCAAATTACAGCTTGCACAACTTTAAATTACCTTCTTTAAAAGTGGGCGGTCTGCGTCATAAGTTCAACTCATCTACCAAGTTTCGTCGCTTTATCTGTCTTTTGTAATGAATTATCCCACTTTTTCGGTTTTTCGAAATTTTCGATATCGAAAAAGTGGGGGGTGGTTATAGTCCCATATCGTTCATTTTAAATAGCGATCTGAGATGTGTGCTCAGGAACCTACGTACCAAATTTCATCAAGATACCTCAAAATTTACTCAAGTTAGTTAGTTAACGGACGGACGGACGGACGGACATGGCTCAATCAAATTTTTTTTCGATCCTGATTATTTTGATATATGGAAGTCTATATCTATCTCGATTCCTTTATATATGTACAACCAAACCGTTATCCAATCAAACTTAATATACTCTGTGAGCTCTGCTCAACTGAGTATAAAAACGAATAAATTGTCGGTCAAATTTTATATTTCTCGGGCAAATTCCCGGGAACGCTCTTACGACAAGAAAAGATCATTACCATAGAAATAAAATAATTTAAAAAAATTTTTAAGTTAAACGGTTTTATAGAAAACAATACTTACATGAAGTAATAATAATACTAAAAGCTAGAAAATAATTAGTTAGGTCCTAGGTACTAGTCATCACACCCCTCATCAATCTAGGGCGTTGATCAGACAATTAAATAAAAGTGTTGGTCGCGTAAAACTTCTATTGATAGTCCTAGTCCTATGATATGTCGCTTTCTATTCTTGTACGTATTATGTGTTCCAAATATGAGCCAAATCGGACCACAAATACGACTTTTGTGAATACCTCGATCCTGCGCACCTAGTGGAGATTTTTTTCATAGTTCGCTTTCTATTCTTGTATATATTATGTGTTGCATATATGAGCCAAATAGGACCATAAATACGATTTTGTGAATATCTCGATCCTTGCGCCACCTAGCGGCGATTTTTTTCTTATTATTGCATTTTCATCGGGTTCTGAACTATATTCCAAGTTTCAAGCTTGTAGCTTATCGGGAAGTCACTTAAATTTCAATTACAAAATTCGTTTCACAACGGCCGTGCAGCCTGTCAAATCAAGCTAAATAAAACCGTTTAAAAATATCTGCATGTGGGGACAACGAGAGAAGTAGGTGACCCTTATAGGGCTTTGTAGAGGGAAGAGGGACGTGGATAGATATAAATACGTAACGGCGGAGAGCTTGAGCTACTGGAAGGTAAAAATCTCAGAGGGCAGTCTCTTAAAAAATCAGATAAACGCTCCTAAAAATGAACTTAATCTATAATTTATCGATTTGACTTCCCCTGCAGTGGGCTTTTGATTCCACAGTCGATATTTTCGTCTTTTTTTTTGCCTAGAGATCTAATAAAGAATAATGAAATATATTCGTCAATATTTTGATAGATTATTTGCCCTAGGTCAGTGGAGCCCTATCAAAGGAGCAATCAGCAACGATAAATACACTAACACAGTCATTTAAGCTGAGTGCCTGTTGTCATAAAGACAGAAGGAGTAGGATCTGCAAATGTACACTCTTCTGATCCGGACATAAGCAGATCATATAAGGCACCAGATCACTGTAATGTTTTTGTCAGATGGAAATGAGTTAACGTGTCAGCAATCCCTAGGAAGGATCGAGAATATGAGATAATCGCATACATCTCTATTGGGTCATATTCTCGTATTCCCGGTAAGGGAAAAGATGGAAAAGCAGATATGCTGGCTAAAAAGAGCGAGGGAAACTTATACTGCTCAAATTGGCGAGATTAAAAGAAGGCGAGAGTTGCAGATGTTCGACCGACAAGAAAGGCGTGGTACCAAGTGCGTTGTTGCAATCTACCGATAATCATGTGCAGGTATTAAGACCTTAGATTAAAACAGTTATTCTTATCACTAAAAAGATAGAACAGTAGGCTCATGACGAGTATTCTGAGTGGACACTGCCCTCTGGCATCACATGCTTTGAAATAAGGACTGAGAGGTAGCAGATATAGGAAGTGCGCGTTGCAGGAGGAGGAACACATACTGTGACTGTACCCGTGTACAGAGTTCGCCAAACTTAGACTCCAGCACAGCTACCATATCTAGAAGCAGAAAGTAGCAGAGACCCTAGAAAGCTTCTGGTTTATGATAGGGATTTCCAGTTTAGTCGCTGAGCAAACCTTTTCGTAGAACTATGGACTCATTAGTCAATTTGGGGTCTTTACCGCTCGTCCTATTCAACCAAAACCTTACGTAACTTAGAAGGATCACAAAAAATAGTTTGTTAAAACATTAGGTTAGTCGAAGTCCACAAGGCTGCCTTGCGTCTTTTATGTGCAAAACTTTTTGATAAAGGGTTACAGCAGCTATTTTAAGTTTTTATCGACTGCTTGGCTCTTAACGTTATTTTCGTAAGTGACAACCCTTCTGTTCCACCAAAATGCTATATGTAATACTTGTGCCATTTGGCCTTGCGCGCGCGCTTATTTCATCGCCGCTGCATCGTTGATTGCAAACGTGCACCATGACATAACTTTGCCCTTAGGTGTGCTCTCCAGTTTCCACTCCTCAAAATGTCCAAAAAATAATTTAAAGTGTAACATAGAGGAACCGTCTTCCTCCTCTGCTTCCGACAATGCTAGTCGACTGTACATCATCTCGCTCCCTGCACTCCTTTCACTACCACAATTTTCAACTTTCGTTCACAGTTCATAATTTGTTGACAACAACATTAATTTATTGCTATTTCGTGTCCTCGATTTATTCATTTGACTTTTGTCCGTTAGTTTACTTGTTACATTCGTTGGTTTCTTTGTGCCATTTCACTTTTTACCAATGCCCACAGTAAAAGCTGACTAGACCAGACCCAACAAGAAGAGCTCACCCAGGCGCAGACACAAAATATATTTTATTGTTTTGTTTGCTTTTGTTGTGCTGTTTGTTGTCAATTATTGTAATTCATTGCGTTAGCAGCAATATTTTGTTGTTGCTGTTGCTTTTGAATATATTTTTGCGTTTGAAAAATTGTTAATGCCACTAACTGTCATTTCGATTCTTTTGCCAATCCGAGTGGGTGTTTGTTGGTTTTATAAATGGGTGAAAATTGAAAGTAAAAAAAATTGCATGAGTGTTGGTCAACAGTTATATAATGGCGTAAATGATAGACAATTTTCAAAAATTATTCAGCGCACATTTGCACCCTCCATACTTTTGCGACGATAAACGCTGATGGTGCAATTCTTTTTCAATTCATGCACCAGGACAAATCTACACACAATCGCCAATCAAATTGAATGTTAATTAAGCAAATTTCAATGCCATTCAAATTTGTTGTTGATTGCGCGCTCAAATGTATGCATTTTAATTAACCGATTTTCTCCACTCACATTTTTGTGCAATCAATCATTTGAGTAATTTGAAACTCAAAGTGATTCATTCAAATTACTTTAGCTCGTTATACCGTTATACAATAACCGAATTTTATTAATGCAGTGTTTGTATTTGGACTTTATTAATTTATGCAATTAGCGTTAAACTTAAATAAATTGTTCTATGAGAGAATTTCTAGTTGTTATTCTACTCATATTTCGTACTTGTTGGGATAATCATTGCGAAAATTACAACTTTTGGGTGGCCTTAGTTAAGCTTGAGCTGGCCGGTCCTTGAGGATCACTCATAGACTGAGTGTGTCCATAGTGTTAGCAAAAACCCTATCAAAAAACTAAGGCATACGTTACAAAATAAATCCGTCCTCTTGGAAAAGCTAGACGCTTCCCAGTACCTATGTATGTCACTCCGGCGACCGCAAGTTTTTCATGGAACCAGGGGGTGGGAGGACAGGATGGCCCAGGAGGTTCAATACGGTCATATTCCGGAGATTGTCTGGCTGGTACTTTAATGATGTTTGTTGCAGGAACGTACCAGATCTATAACCGGCAAAGGACCATCAACATCAATAACACTCGCCAAAAACTTCGGGGTGTGCCCATTGCTACAACAATAACAACACAAACAGCAAAACAAAGCGTGCTCGATCTTTCATCCTGCGACGCGCGCTTCCTACATCAGCTTTGACTTAGCAGGACAAATTCAAAAGTATCTGACGTCAGAAGCAGTGTCCCGTCAGAATACACGTCATGCGCCTACAGTCCTTTCTTTCTATTGATAATAGTAACTTTGTTTGTCTAAGGTTGCAAGAACTTCACAGGATCTTCGACACTCTGCAGCCCCGCGTTATGAGCCACGCCTTTCCCGTGTAACTCGTGCGTCTATGTTATCTCGCCTAGTTTTATTTCTACGTTTACGGCCCAAAATTTTAAGGGATTACCCTGATAAGCTAGTTCATTCGCTTTTTCATTTCCTACACTGTTTCTATAACAGTATGCCCCAGAGCTTGCCTATACCGATTCTTTCCAAGGTTTGCTTACACTCAAGTACTCCTTAAAATGTTGTGCTAAGCTAGATTATTGCCTTAAATCCTGCATGGCTGTCAATATAAATGTTTAACCTGTTTTTGACACAGCTGCTAAGCATTCATAGCCCGCATAATTCTCTTACTTCTGCAGGGAGATCTTTTTTTGTAATCCGGCGGACGCCATGGCGTCCAAAATCCTGGGTTCCAGGCCTGGGAAAACAACATCGAAATTTTTAGAAAAAGGTGTTTTTCAGTTACAAACCAATTTTATATTTTTCACAATTTCTGCAAATACCCAATGAGAGAGGGAGGATGATGTAACCTACGTACATACATCAAAGCGTTCTATGATAGAATAAAATGCACAAGAAGCAATTTTCACCCTATTCTCCACCTTAAACTTCCATGACAACTTGCTCTCTAAATATTTGTTTGGTAAGGCCTATTTTACTCGGGACATTGTAGATCGTAGTAAGCAAGATAATATCCGACATTAGATACCCAGCCAAGTATATCCTGAATTACTTCATTCATCAGGGAACTAATTATTCGCAGATGTCTGTAACTTATAGTAACTGCAATACGCATGCAGTGAGTTTGACGGGTCTCTCATTGAACAACCTGAGCAGTTCATCGACAATGATCAAGTTTTTCAAGTATGTCATTCTATGTGCGATCTAGATATTTTTAATTTGACTCTGACATGCGACAAAGGGAATGTTTCGACCCAGAAATCTAACTTCTACACATGTTATCGAAGTCGTTTCGTTTGTGCATTACTTAACTTTTTCGGATATCTCATCTCGTATTTCTCACTCACTGCATAACTCTCTCTTTTGTATGATACTCATATTGTAGATTTACGTCTATGCTGAGTCCATGTTTTCTAGCTACTAACCTCTATCTATATATCTCTTCTGTACATGTGCTTGTGACTGAAGTTCTCCTAAACGACTGGACTAATTTTGATGAAATTTCGTTTATACGCTCACGAGAGTTTGAGAATGCTATAGATCTACAATTGGGACCATTTTGTTTCATATCTTTCCGAGAAGAGAACAAGAGCCGACCTGCTGTTAAAAAAAATGTGTGCTGCAACTTGCTTAATATCGAGCGCATGGATAACCCTTAGCTGGCTTACTATTTGAGAAACTTTTTTTTCCGGAAAGTGTATCGAGGACCAACCTATTCCAAAAAATCGACTTTATGGTGCTTTTGCTTGAAATACGATGACCAAGTTAATACTTGAGAAACTTTTCTTTCCTGGAATATAATCAGTTGCCGATCTGTTCGAAAAAACTCTTTCTGGAAAGTAAACCGCGATGGTGCAATTTGTTTAAAACTAGTTATTTAAGCAGCCTTTCGAATAGGCTTATCTTACATATGTATAAAAGAGAATACAAAATCCTTAGACAATATTATTACTCAAGATCGGATGAACCTATTTTAAAGATCATACCTTTGTTAGTTTTGTTAAGTTCGTTAGATAGTTTGTAAGTGGGTTTGTTCCATCTGTAGACCCATTTCTGCGATGAAGACCAAAATGTGGACCAGAGTAGTCCCAGAATATGTTTTACAATATGTGTATCAAATAGGATGTGTGATGGGGGGTTTTACCTAGGGGTGAGGGATAAAAAGAAGAGGGAAAAGATAGTTATACAAATAGCAAAACTTTGAAAAACAGACAAAAAATAAAATATAGCAATCGGAGTCGGAGAGAAGGAGAAAGGTGAAAGAAATAAAAATAAAGAGAGTGTGAAGGGAAGGAAAGAAAGTTGGAGTAAGAAATATAAATAAAAGTGGAAAATATTCGAGATAAGATAAGAAAGGGGGGAACCCAGAGGATATATATAATTAAGGTGAGAGAGGTAAGGAGACTGGGAGTGCGTGAGTGAGTGGGAGTGGAACTGGGAGTGTGAGAGGTAGCGGGAGTGATAGTGGAAATAGGAGGAGATAGAGAGTGAAGAACGGAAGGGAGGTTCACCCTCGACATGTAGGCAAACCAATTTTCCGGCAGAAAAAAGTCTGCCGTATACTCTAGTTAATATACAGAATTTCAGATAAATTGTTTAGGCATCGTTTATTGAAGATAAGATTTGATTTAACTTTTTCAGTTTCATTATATCAACGCATCACAAATGATTTTATTACTTGGCGTTCTCCGGTTCATATTGAATTATGCGCTTCTATTTCCTCCCCCTTCGTTCAAATTCAATTCATTCATTTCACAAAACAGCAGTTGAAAACTAATCAAACTATCAAAATATTTATGCAACGTGCCTTTTCGTTAATTTTTTGGCACCCCAATCACTACAAAATGTACGCAGTTTTATTTAAGTTTTTGGAAATGTTGGCATAAACTTATATAATTTTAGATAAATAAAAGCGTATTGCCATGCATATTTAGCGTATGCAATATCATTTACAATACAATCAACGCCAGAAGGGATACTAAATTATTTCCACCCCTAAACATTTTACATCGTTATATATGTAAGAATTTGGTTTTGTTATGTATTTAACAAATGCTTTGCAAACAGGAATGCACAAAGGAAAGACTAATTGCTATTTGCTCAAAAGTAATTGGAATATTTACTGTTTTGATTGTTGAGATAACCGCGAGAGGTTAACTTTGTTAATCTGTTGATCGAGGAGGATGAAATTATATGAAAGAAATACTGAGAGTATATAAGTACGTGCATAAATATACATATCTATGTATTACAGCCTGGAAAAATTATAAAAGGTGTCTCGTAAAGTATAACAACATTGATGAGTGTGTTATTATTTAACAAGTAAGGAAGTCTAAGTTCGGGTGAAACCGAACACTACATACCCAGCTGTACACTTGAAATGCTGTTGTTGTTTGTTTTGTGTGCCTAATAGTGTTACAAGGCTGCGCAATAATACATATACATATGGTTCTATTCTGAATTAATTTTTCTTCGAGTTATGACCCCCGAAATAGAAAATTGCTTAGTCATAAAAAGGGCGGTGCCGCGCCCATTTTTTTAAATTTGAAGTTTTTCCCATCTATTGTCATAAACCCACTTGGTAAATGAAATGCCATTGATATAAAGCTCTTATTTGCAAAGATATAGCTTATTTTATTCGTTCACGACGCTTTTAAAAATCTTTTATATAAAAGTGGGCGTGGTCCTTAACCGATTTCGTAAATTTTTCTAAAAGCATTCCTTATAGTAAAGGCAACCTCTCTGTCCAATTTTGTTACGAGAGGTTTAACAATTTTTGATTTATGATTAATAAAATTTGTAAAATTGATTTTATCACAAGTGGGCGGTGCTACGCCCATTTTAAAATTTTTTTTCAAATTTGTATCAAGAGTCTCAATATCAGTCCACGCGTCAAATATCAACATTCTAAGTATATTATTTACTAAATAATCAAGTTTTTTGTGTTTTCCAAAACGTTATATATGTATAAAAAGTGGGCGTGGTTATCATCCGATTTCGCTCATTTTCAATGCCAATCTATTCTGGGTCCAGAAAAGTTCGTGTACCAAGTGTCTCAATATTTACTCAAGTTATCGTGTTAACGGACAGACGGACGGACATGGCTTAATCAAAATTTTTTTTTCGATACTAATGATTTTTATATATGGAAAATCTATATCTATCTCGATTCCTTTATACCTGTACAACCAACCGTTATCCAATCAAAGTTATAATGCCCTGTGTACAAGTATAGCTGAGTAAAAAAGGGCGAAATCGGTTGAAGCCGCGCCTAGTTTTTATACACAGAGTACAGTCCTTCCGCTCGGCCGCTAACACGATAACTTGAGCAAAAATCCATATATCTTTACTAAACTCAGTTCACGTACTTACCTGAACTCACTTTGTATTGGTGTCAAAAATGGCCAAAATCCGACTATGATCACCCCCACTTTTTCGATATCGAAAATTACGAAAAATGAAAAAAATGCCATAGTTATATACCAAACACGAAAAAAGGGATGAAACATGGTAGATGTATTGGTCTATTGACGCAAAATATAACTTTAGAAAAAACTTCGTAAAATGGGTGTGACACCTACCATATTAAGTAGAAGAAAATTAAAAAGTTTTGCAGGGCGAATTCAAAAGCCCTTGGAATCTTGGAAGGAATACTGTTCGTGGTATTACATATCTAAATAAATTAGCGGTACCCGACAGATGATGTTCTGGGTCACCCACACATTCTAGAGTCACCCCTGGTCCACGTTTATGGCGATATCTCAAAAGGGCGTCCACATATAGAACTAAGGCCCACTCCCTTTTAAAATACTCATTAACACCTTTCATTTGATACCCATATCGTAAAAAAAATTCTAGAGTCACCCCTGGTCCACCTTTATGGCGATATCTCAAAAAGGCGTCCACATATAGAACTAAGGCCCACTCCCTTTTAAAATACTCATTAACACCTTTCATTTGATACCCACATCGTAAAAAAAAATTCTAGAGTCACCCCTGTTCCACCTTTATGGCGATATCTCGAAAAGGCGTCCACCTATAGAACTAAGGCCCACTCTCTTTTAAAATACTCATTAACACCTTTCATTTGATACCCATATCGTACAAACATATTCTAGGGTCACCCCTGTCCTACCTTTATGGCGATATCTCAAAAAGACGTGTACCTATAGAACTAAGGCCCACTCCCTTTTAAAACACTCATTAAAACCTTTCATTTGATACCCATATCGTACAAAAAATTCTAGAGTAACCCCTGGCCCACCTTTATGGCGATATCTCGAAAAGGCGTCCATCTATAGAACTAAGGCCCTACTCCCTTTTAAAATAGTCATTAACACCTTTCATTTGATACCCATATCGTACAAACATATTTTAGAGTTACCCCTGGTTCACCTTTATGGCGATATCTCGAAAAGGCGTCCACATATAGAACTGAGGCCCACTCCCTTTTAAAATACTCATTAACACCTTTCATTTGATATCCATATAGTACAAACAAATTCTAGAGTTACCCCTGGGTCACCTTTATGGCGATATCTCGAAAAGGCGTCCACCTATAGAACTAAGGCCCACGCCCTTTTAAAATACTTATTAACACCTTTCATTTGATACCCATATTGTACAAACGCATTCTAAGTACCCCTGGCCCACCTTTATGACGATATTCGAAAAGGCGTCCATCTATAGAACTAAGGCCCACTCCCTTTTAAAATACTCATTAACACCTTTCATTTAATACCCATATCGTACAAAAAAATTCAAGAGTCACCCCTGGCCCACCTTTATCACGATATCTCGAAAGGCGTCCACATAGAGAACTAAGGCCCACTCCCTTTTAAAATACTCATTAACACCTTTCATTTGATATCCATATAGTACAAACAAATTCTAGAGTCACCCCTGGGTCACCTTTATGGCGATATCTCGAAAAGGCGTCCACCTATAGAACTAAGGCCCACGCCCTTTTAAAATACTTATTAACACCTTTCATTTGATACCCATATTGTACAAACGCATTCTAAAGTACCCCTGGCCCACCTTTATGACGATATTTCGAAAAGGCGTCCATCTATAGAACTAAGGCCCACTCCCTTTTAAAATACTCATTAACACCTTTCATTTATACCCATATCGTACAAAAAATTCTAGAGTCACCCCTGGCCCACCCTTATCACGATATCTCGAAAGGGCGTCCACATATAGAACTAAGGCCCACTCCCTTTTAAAATACTCATTAACACCTTTCATTTGATACCCATATCGTACAAACAAATTCTAGAGTCAGCCCTGATCCACCTTTATGGCGATATCCCTAAATGGCGTCCACCTATAGAATTATGGCCCACTCCCTTTTAAAATACTCTTTAATACCTTCCATTTGATACACATGTCATTCAAACACATTCCAGGGTTACCCTAGGTTCATTTTCCTATATGGTGATTTTTCCTTATTTTGTCTCCAAAGCTCTCAGCTGAGTATGTAATATTCGGTTACACCCGAACTCAGCCTTCCTTACTTAATTTTAATTTTTATACCTTTCATGAAAATGAAATGGTATATTAATTTCGTCACGAAACCGAAAATTGTAAGTCCTTAAAGGAAAATAGATAGACCCACCATTAAGTATACCGAAATAATCAGGTTGAAGAGCTGAGTTGTTTTAGCCATGTCCGTCTGTCCGTCTGTCCGTCTGTCCGTCTGTCCGTCTGTCTGTTTGTATGCAAACTAGTCCCTCAATTTTTGAGATATCTTGATAAAATTTGGTGAGCAGGTGTATTTGGGTGTCCGATTAGACATTTGTCGGAACCGACCGGATCGGACCACTATAGCATATATCCTCCATACAACCGATTTTTCAGAAAAAGAGGATTTTTGTAATATCTTACCCAATTTAACAGATTGAAGCTTCAAACTTCACCATATACTTTCGTATATTGAACATATTGTTGCCTGAAAAAATTTATGAGATCGGTCGTATATATAGTATATATCCCCCACAACCGATTGTTCAGATAAGGAACTTTTCGTAATTACTGCCCTATTTTAAGAGCTAGAGGCTTCAAATTTCAGCGAATGCTTACTTATATAGCATATATTGTTGTCTGAAAAAATCATAAAGATCGGTGGTATATATAGTATATATATGGTGGTATATATAGTATATATATATAGTATATATATATATATTTTCGCAAATTTTAGCCCCATTTTAACAGCTAGAAGCTTCAAATTTCACCGAATATTTACTTATATAGCATATATTGTTGTCTGAAAAAATCATAGAGATCGGTTGTATATATAGTATATATCTCATACAACCGATTTTTCAGATAAGAAACTTTTCGCAATTAAAACTTTTCACAATTTCTACCCCATTTTAACAGCTATAAGCTTCAAATTTCACTGATTGCTTACGTATATAGCATATATTGTTGTCTGAAAAAATCATAGAGATCGGTTCTATATATAGTATATATCTCATACAACCGATTGTTCAGATAAGAAACTTTTCGCAATTTCTACCCCATTTTAACAGCTAGAAGCTTCAAATTTCACCAACTGCTTACGTGTATAGCATATATTGATGTCTGAAAAAATCATTGAGATCGGTGATATACATAGTATATATCTCATACAACCGATTGTTCAGATAAGAAACTTTGCGCAATTTCTGCCCCGTTTTAACAGTTAGAAGCTTCAAATTTCACAAAATGCTTTCGTATATAGCATATATTGTTGTCTGAAAAAATCATAGAGATCGGTGGTATATATATTATATACTTCATATAAACTGTCATATTGACCCCTTTTTTTACGGCTAGAAGCTTCAAGATTCATCAAATTTCATCAAATAATTACGTTTACGTCATATATTTTTGAAATACGTGATTCGTAGCCATAGTTTTTACATGCAGACCACAAAAAACGTGAAGCTTTGCATCCTCACACAGATTACCTACCTATTTTTATACCTTTCATGAAAATGAAATGGTATATTAATTTCGTCACGAAACCGAAAATTGTAAGTCCTTAAAGGAAAATAGATAGACCCACCATTAAGTATACCGAAATAATCAGGTTGAAGAGCTGAGTTGTTTTAGCCATGTCCGTCTGTCCGTCTGTCCGTCTGTCCGTCTGTCTGTTTGTATGCAAACTAGTCCCTCAATTTTTGAGATATCTTGATAAAATTTGGTGAGCAGGTGTATTTGGGTGTCCGATTAGACATTTGTCGGAACCGACCGGATCGGACCACTATAGCATATATCCTCCATACAACCGATTTTTCAGAAAAAGAGGATTTTTGTAATATCTTACCCAATTTAACAGATTGAAGCTTCAAACTTCACCATATACTTTCGTATATTGAACATATTGTTGCCTGAAAAAATTTATGAGATCGGTCGTATATATAGTATATATCCCCCACAACCGATTGTTCAGATAAGGAACTTTTCGTAATTACTGCCCTATTTTAAGAGCTAGAGGCTTCAAATTTCAGCGAATGCTTACTTATATAGCATATATTGTTGTCTGAAAAAATCATAAAGATCGGTGGTATATATAGTATATATATGGTGGTATATATAGTATATATATATAGTATATATATATATATTTTCGCAAATTTTAGCCCCATTTTAACAGCTAGAAGCTTCAAATTTCACCGAATATTTACTTATATAGCATATATTGTTGTCTGAAAAAATCATAGAGATCGGTTGTATATATAGTATATATCTCATACAACCGATTTTTCAGATAAGAAACTTTTCGCAATTAAAACTTTTCACAATTTCTACCCCATTTTAACAGCTATAAGCTTCAAATTTCACTGATTGCTTACGTATATAGCATATATTGTTGTCTGAAAAAATCATAGAGATCGGTTCTATATATAGTATATATCTCATACAACCGATTGTTCAGATAAGAAACTTTTCGCAATTTCTACCCCATTTTAACAGCTAGAAGCTTCAAATTTCACCAACTGCTTACGTGTATAGCATATATTGATGTCTGAAAAAATCATTGAGATCGGTGATATACATAGTATATATCTCATACAACCGATTGTTCAGATAAGAAACTTTGCGCAATTTCTGCCCCGTTTTAACAGTTAGAAGCTTCAAATTTCACAAAATGCTTTCGTATATAGCATATATTGTTGTCTGAAAAAATCATAGAGATCGGTGGTATATATATTATATACTTCATATAAACTGTCATATTGACCCCTTTTTTACGGCTAGAAGCTTCAAGATTCATCAAATTTCATCAAATAATTACGTTTACGTCATATATTTTTGAAATACGTGATTCGTAGCCATAGTTTTTACATGCAGACCACAAAAAACGTGAAGCTTTGCATCCTCACACAGATTACCTACCTATTTTTTATTTTATATTTATCTTAAAAATCGTTTAGATATGTTCAAATTTCACCAAATGCTTACGTGTATAGCATATATTGTTGTCTGAGAAAATCATAGATACCGGTGGTATATATAGTATATATCCCATACAACCGATTGTTCAGATAAGAAACTTTGCGCAATTTCTTCCCCATTTTAACAGTTATAAGCTTCAAATTTCACCGATTGCTTACGTATATAGTATGTATTGTTGTGTCAAAAAATCATAGAGATCGGTGATATATATAATATATATATGATGGTATATATAGTATATATATATAGTATATATATATTTTTTTTTACGATTTCGGCCCCATTTTAACAGCTAGAAGCTTCAAATTTCACCAACTGCTTACGTGTATAGCATATATTGATGTCTGAAAAAATCATTGAGATCGGTGGTACACATAGTATATATCTCATACAACCGATTGTTCAGATAAGAAACTTTGCGCAATTTCTGCCCCGTTTTAACAGTTAGAAGCTTCAAATTTCACAAAATGCTTACGTATATAGCATATATTGTTGTCTGAAAAAATCATAGAGATCGGTCGTATATATATTATATACTTCATATAAACTGTCATTTTGACCCCTTTTTTACGGCTAGAATCTTCAAAATTCATCAAATTTCATCAAATAGTTACGTTTTCGTCATATATTTTTGAAATGCGTGATTCGTAGTCATAGTTTTTACACGCAGACCACAAAAAACCTGAAACTTTGCATCCTCACACAAAGTACCTACCCGTTTTTTATTTTATATTTATCTTAAAAATCTTTAAGGTATGTAGATCTGTTCACTATATATTTCTTATCTTATACATCCGATTATTCGGAGATTACGAACGGGATAAGATTATTGTTCAGCCCCATTCATGAAAGGTATGAAGTCTTCGGCACAGCCGAAGACAGTCCCGTTCTTACTTGTTTATTTTATATTTATCTTAAAAATCTTTAAGGTATGTAGATCTGTTCACTATATATTTCTTATTTTATACATCCGATTATTCGGAGATTACGAACGGGATAAGATTATTGTTCAGCCCCATTCATGAAAGGTATGAAGTCTTCGGCACAGCAGAAGACAGTCCCGTTCTTACTTGTTTTTATTTAACAACAAAACAAGCCATTAAATAACACTTAAAAAAGTCAGTTATTTTTATACTCAGTTGAGCAGAGCTCACAGAGTATATTAACTTTGATTGGATAACGGTTGGTTGTACAGGTATAAAGGAATCGAGATAGATATAGACTTCCATATATCAAAATCATCAGTATCGAAAAAAATTTGATTGAGCCATGTCCGTCCGTCCGTCCGTTTGTCCGTTAACACGATAGCTTGAGTAAATTTTGAGTTATCTTGATGAAATTTGGTATGTAGATTCCTGGGCGCTCATCTCAGATCGCTATTTAAAATGGACGATATCGGACTATAACCACGCCCACTTTTTCGATATCGAATATTTCGAAAAACCGAAAAAAGTGCGATAATTCATTTCCAAAGGCGGTTAAGCGATGAAACTTGGTAGATGAGTTGACGTTATGACGCAGAATAGAAAATTAGTAAAATTTTGGACAATGGGCGTGGCACCGCCCACTTTTACAAGAAGGTAATTTAAAAGTTTTGCAAGCTGTAATTTGGCAGTCGTTGAAGATATCATGATGAAATTTGGCAGGAACGTTACTACTATTACTATATATGTGCTAAATAAAAATTAGCAAAATTGGATGAAGAACACGCCCACTTTTTAAAAAAATTTTTTTTTAAATTCAAATTTTAACAAAAAATTTAATATCTTTACTGTATATAAGTACATTATCAGTCAACCCAGTAATGATATGATGCAACAAAATACAAAAATAAAAGAAAATTTCAAAATGGGCGTGGCTCCGCCCATTTTCATTTAGTTTGTCTAGAATACTTTTAATGCCATAAGTCGAACAAAAATTTACCAATCCTTCTCAAATTTGGTAGGGGCTTAGATTCTATGACGGTAACTGTTCTCTGTGAAAATGGGCGAAATCGGTGGAAGCCACGCCCAGTTTTTATACACAGTCACCGTCTGTCCTTCCGCTCGGCCGTTAACACAATAACTTGAGCAAAAACCGATATATCTTTACTAAACTTAGCCCACGTACTTATCTGAACTCGCTTTATCTTGGTATAAAAAATGGCCAAAATCCGACCATAACCACGCCCACTTTATCGATATCGAAAATTACGAAAAATGAAAAAAATGCCATAATTCTATACCAAATACGAAAAAAGGGATGAAACATGTAATTGGATTGGTTTATTGACGCAAAATATAACTTTGGAAAAAAACTTTGTAAAATGGGTGTGACACCTACCATATTAGGTAGAAGAAAATGAAAAAGTTCTACAAGGCGAAATCAACAGCCCTTGGAATCTTGCAGGAATACTGTTAGTGGTATTGCATATATAAATAAATTAGCAGTACCCGACAGATGATTTTCTGGATCACCTGGTCCACATTTTGGTCGATATCGCGAGAACGCCTTCACATATACATCTAAGGGCCACTCGCTTTTAAAACCCTCATTAGTACCTTTAATTTGATATCCATATCGTACAAACACATTCTAGAGTCACCCCTGGCCCACCCTTAATGGCGATATCTTGAAAAGGCGTCCACCTATAGACCTAATGCCCACTCCCTCTTAAAATGCTCAGTAACACCTTTCGTTTGATACCCATATCGTACAAACATTCTAGAGTCACCCCTGGCCCACCCTAATGGCGATATCTCGAAAAGGCGTCCACCTATAGACCTAATGTCCCACTCCCTCTTAAAATGCTCAGTAACACCTTTCGTTTGATACCCATATCGTACAAACATTCTAGAGTCACCCCTGGCCCACCCTAATGGCGATATCTCGCAAAGGCGTCCACTTATAGACCTAATGCCCACTCCCTTTTAAAATGCTCAGTAACACCTTTCGTTTGATACCCATATCGTACAAACATTCTAGAGTCACCCTTGGTCCACCTTTATGGCGATATCTCGAAAAGGCGTCCACCTATAGAACTAAGGATTACTCCCTTTTAAAATACTCATTACCACCTTTCATTTGATACCCATATCGTACAAACACATTCTAGAGTCACCCCTGGCCCACCCTAATGGCGATATATCGAAAAGGCGTCCACCTATAGACCTAATGCCCACTCCCTCTTAAAATGCTCAGTAACACCTTTCGTTTGATACCCATATCGTACAAACATTCTAGAGTCACCCCTGGCCCACCCTAATGACGATATCTCGAAAAGGCGTCCACCTATAGACATAATGCCCACTCCCTCTTAAAATGCTCAGTAACACCTTTCATTTGATTCCCATATCGTACAAACACATTCTAGAGACACCCCTAGTCCACCTTTATGGCGATATCTCGAAACGGCGTCCACCTATGGAACTAACGATCACTCCTTTTCAAAATACTCATTAACAGCTTTCATTTGATACCCATATCGTACAAACATATTCGAGAGTCACCCCTGGTCCACGTTTATGGCGATTTCTCGAAAGGCGTTCACCTATAGAACTAAAGCCCATTCCCTTTTAAAATACTCATTACCACCTTTCATTTGGTACCCATATCGTACAAACACATTCTAGAGTCACCCCTGGTCCACCTTAATGGCGATATCTCGAACCGTCCACCTATAGAACTAAGGATTACTCCCTTTTAAAATACTCATTACCATCTTTCATTTGATACCCATATCATACAAAAACATTCTAGAGTCACCCCTGGCCCACCCTAATGGCGACATTCGAAAAGGCGTCCACCTATAGACTTAATGCCCAATCCCTCTTAAAATGCTCAGTAACACTTTTCGTTTGATACCCATATCGTACAAACATTCTAGAGTCACCCCTGGCCCACCCTAATGGCGATATCTCGAAAAGGCGTCCACCTATAGACCTAATGCCCACTCCCTCTTAAAATGCTCAGTAACACCTTTCATTTGATTCCCATATCGTACAAACACATTCTAGAGTCACCCCTGGTCCACCTTAATGGCGATATCTCGAAAAGACATCCACCGATAGACCTAAGGCCCACTCCCTCTTAAAATGCTCAGTAACACCTTTCATTTGATACCCATATCGTACAAACAAATTCTAGAGTCAGCCCTGGTCCACCTTTATGGCGATATCCCTAAATGGCGTCCACCTATAGAAACTATGGCCGACTCCTCATAAAATACTCTTTAATACCTTCCATTTGATACACATGTCATACAACACATTCCAGGGTTACCCTCGGTTCATTTTCCTAGATGGTATTTTCCTTATTTTGTCTCCATAGCTCTCAACTGAGTATGTAATGTTCGGTTACACCCGAACTTAGCCTTCCTTACTTAATTTAATTTTTTGTTTAACAACAAAACAAAGCCATAATACACTTAAAAAAAGTCAGTTATTTTATGATAGTTCCAATTTTTATTTGTTACTTTTTTTATCAAACCAATTTATTTATAGCATCTATGAAAATTAGTTAGCATAAAATATAAAAAAAAGATGTCTTTTAAGTTTTCATGAACCTTTTTTGTATTTATTAACATCTTTTATGACACTTTGACCAAAAAAACTAAATTTGCTAGTTATATTTAAACGGCAATGATCTTGCTGTTTTGTTATAAGATACATATGTAAATGTACTATATGGGGTCAAAATATAAATTTTTTACGATTCGAAGAAAATCCTTATTATACCCAGCTGTACTTGTCCGTCTGTCCATCCGGTAACACGATAACTTCAGCAAATATTATGATATCTTCACCAAGTTTGGTATACGGAGTTCAGAATAGATTTGTATTGAAAATGAGCGAAATCGGACGATAGCCACGCCCACTTTCGAAATCGAAACTTTCCAAAATGGAAGGTGCGATAATTCAAAAACGAATACCGCTAAGCTAATGAAAATTGGTATGTAGATGATTTTATGACGAAAAACATATATTCTAAATACGGTAGTGGCGGCACCACCCACATTTAGAAGAAGAAAATTTGGAAGTTTAACAAGCCGTAAATCAAAAGCCGTTTATGATATTACATAGTAATTTGGCAGAGACACTATTCCTGCCAAATTATATAGACTGGGTGAATATAATAAAAACCGGCTAAATATCACGCCCAATTTTCCTAAAGGGTATTTAACTACATTTTACTGATATTCTATCGCAGTAGTGATATGGTTGCGCTAAGAGCAAACTTTAAAAATGAGCGTGACTCTCCCCTTTTTTTGTTACTCCTTCTAAAATACCTACTTTTAAAACCATAAGTCGAACAACAGCATTTCAAGTGCATAGCTGGGTTTGTAAAAACCTGGGTCGATTTGTATGGACGAAAGTTAACCGATATCGCGCCATCGATGTTTCGATAGGATTTGGGCTCAGGAAAAAAAGTTCCACTACGCATACCAAAAAAAAATAATTTGCGAGCCTGCGTAATTTCATTTTTTTTACTTTTTTTCGACTTTGATTTTTAAGGCTTTTTTCATGAACTACTAAAAAAATTTTCATGTATGCCCTGTCCGACCCAAACATGTCCGCTGAAAACGTTGGCGATAACAAAAGATATATAAAATATCATTATTTTTTTTTCAAAAAACTGTTATCGGAAACGTTTTTCGCGGATATTTGGGTCGGACAGGGCATACATGTAAAATTTTTTAGTAGGTCATGAAAAAAATCTTAAAAACCAAAATTAAAAAAAAACATGTCGCAGGCTCGAAAATTATTTTTCTGGGTATATATGCGTAGCAGAACTTTTTTTCCTGAGACCAAATCCTATAGAAAAATCGATGGCCCGATATTGGTTAATAAACCGACCCAGTTTAGCATGTAATGTTCGGTTTCACCCGAACGTAGACTCTCTTACTGTTTTTGAACAACTTTTATATCAACACCTTGTGCTCCTGATGGTAATGAAATTTTACGGTTTCAAATTATGTATATCAAATTCGTAGTTAATTTTTATACTCAGTTGAGCAGAGCTCACAGAGTATATTAACTTTGATTGGATAACGGTTGGTAGTACAGGTATAAAGGAATCGAGATAGATATAGACTTCCATATATCAAAATCATCAGTATCGAAACAAAATTTGATTGAGCCATGTTCGTCCGTCCGTACGTCCGTCCGTTAACACGATAACTTGAGTAAATTTTGAGGTATCTTGATGAAATTTGGTATGTAGGTTCCTGGGCACTCATCTCAGATCGCTATTTAAAGTCGATATCGGACTATAACAGCGCCCACTTTTTCGATATCGAAAATTTCGAAAAAGCGAAAAAGTGCGATAATTCATTACCAAAGACGGATAAAGCGATGAAACTTGGTAAGTGAGTTGAACCTATGACGCAGAATAGAAAATTAGTAAAACTTTGGACAATGGGCGTGGCACCGCGCACTTTTAAAAGAAAGTAATTTAGAAGTTTTGCGAGCTGTAATTTGGCAGTCGTTGAAGTTATCATGATGAAATTTGGCAGGAACGTTACCCCTATTACTATATGTACGCCTAATAAAAATAAGAAAAATCGCCCACCTTTAAAAAAATTTTTTTTAAAGTCAAATTTAAAAAAAAAGTTTATATCTTTACAGTATATAAGTAAATTATGTCAATATTCAACTCCAGTAATGATATGGTGCAACAAAATAAAAAATAAAAGAAAATTTCAAAATGGGCGTGGCTCCGCCCTTTTTCACTTAATTTGTCTAGCATACTTTTAATGCCATAAGTCGAACAAAAATTTACCAATCCTTGTGGAATTTGGTAGGGGCTTAGATTCTAGGACGATAACTGTTTTCTGAAAAAAGGGCGAAATCGGTTGAAGCCGCGCCTAGTTTTTATACACAGACTACCGTCTGTCCTTCCGCTCGGCAGTTAACAGGATAACTTGAGCAAAAATCGATATATCTTTACTAAACTCAGTTCACGTACTTATCTGAACTCACTTTATATTGGTATAAAAAATGGCCGAAATCCGACTATGACCACGCCCCCTTTTTCGATATCGAAAATTACAAAAAATGAAAAAATGCCATAATTCTATACCAAATACGAAAAAAGGGATGAAACATGGTAATAGGATTGGTTTATTGACGCAAAATATAACTCTAGAAAAAAATTTTAAAATGGGTGTGACACCTACAATATTAAGTAGAAGAAAATGAAAAAGTTCGGCAGGGCGAAATCAAAAGCCCTTGGAATCTTGGCAGGAATACTGTTCGTGGTATTACATATATAAATAAATTAGCGGTACCCGACAGATGATTTTCTGGGTCACCCTGGTCCTCATTTTGGTCGATATATCGAAAAGCCTTCACATATACAACTACCACCAATCCCTTTTAAAACCGTCATTAACCTTTAATTTGATACCCATATCGTACAAACAGATTATAGGGTCACCCCTGGTCCACCTTATGGCGATATCTCGAAAAGACGTCCACCTATAGATCTAAGCCCCACTCGCTTTTAAAATACTCATTAACACCTTTCATTTGATACCCATATCGTACAACCAAATTCTAGTGTCAGCCCTGGTCCATCTTAATGCGATATCCCTAAATTGCGTCCACCTATAAAACTATGGCCCACTCCCTCTTAAAATACTCTTTAATACTTTCCATTTGATACACATGTCATACAAAAACATTCCAGGGTTACCCTAGGTTCTTTTTCCTTCATGGTGATTTTCCCTTATTTTGTCTCCATATCTCTCAACTGAGTTTGTAATGATTAGAAATAAATAAATACAGTAAAAGTGTGAAAAGTTAATTAGAAAATTTAATGTAGGTTTTAATATTTTGATTGTTTGTTTAACGGCAAAATAAGCGGAATTGGACAAAAATGGATTTTGATAATTATTTTTTGAGTTTGCATGTTTAACGGTGTGTTAAATTTTTAAGAATTAATGGTGCCCGATCCGATTTTACTGCCTTGGGGCAATCTGCTCTGGTACTGCAAGGGTCATGAAATTGGCAAGACAGATGAACCTGATTTCGAACAGTATGTGTAGACTGTAAGTGTTTTTCGTATGTAAGTGACATAACAATCTACACACCTAATTATATAACAAAAATGCTTCGCTTCCTGTTTATTGTTGCACTATTTCCAACAATTATTCGATACAACATACATTCATAAATATGTACATACATATATAGCAAACTAGTTCAGTTATTAATATCACTAGTCAAAGTTAAAGACAAATCGAACAATGGCGGATATGGTGAACCAGTTGCAATACAATAAAAAACAACAACAAATGTATTTCTGCAGACTAATAAACAGTGATGCACAGTGCAGTGCAGTTGAACCAGCGATAACAATTCATCGGAGTACTAACGTTTTCGGATCTTAAAGGACAGAACAGGTGTAAAAGAAATTGAAACGGAAACCAGGAACTGTCAAAAGATCTAACTAGCAATACTCAAAGGCCTATTAATATTATTGTTAGAATTAGCCCTCGATTCACAAAAGTGACAGATGTAGACTACAGTGTCCCCTATAATTCCCAGGGAGACTTCGTAGGTGCCTTCTGCTTTGATTAATGAGTTTGGCTGATACTCTCGTTGCTAGGAGTATACAAAATTAGCCTTTGAATCCCAGATAATTTAGGACTAGTATTTGTGTAAGACTCCTCACTTTTTTTCTTCAAATTAGAGTGAGAAAAAGGACAAAGAGCATGAGTGGTAGAAAATCATAAAGAAATAGATTATGGGAGAAAAGTGGATGAAAGAGGACAAAGAGAGGAAATAGATGAAGACTGGGAGAGAAGAGTAGACGATTAAACTTTTTTAAACTATTTTTAAGTTATGTAGGTAAATCAGATAGTGTTCGGACCATGTCAAGTTTAGGATACAGAAAAACTTTTGGGCGAGTGCTCGATTTATTATAAAGTATTTTTTATGTGGAAATTTTCTTGAAATTTGATTTTTACTGAGCTTGGGATACCTCTTTCGGGGAAGCAGGCCAAAAGCTGATTTATTCGTTATATTTTTAGTGAAAAATGGAGATCTAGAAGTAAGACGGGGGAGAAATCAAGAAGAATTCAAGAGTAATAGGAAGATATATATATATATATATATATATATATATATATATATCTAGGGTTTAAGTGGGGAAAAGAAGAAGCAGAGAAATTTCCGAACAGGAGATGAGGTTAAAAAGGAATGGAAGTAAAAAGATAGGTTAAAGCAGATAAAGAAAAACATGAAACTCTTTTAAAATAATTTAGGTAAAACAAATTGGAAGAAAAGCTCGGCCTAAATCTCTTTGGAAGCAAATCGCGCCAAAATGTTTGTCTTTTAGGTTAATTAAACAAAGTTTGGACAATTCAACTTCTGCCGAGTCCGCTTGCTCTATTTCAAAGTGAACTTTACTGCCTTTTCGTTATGGGTGGCAGCATAAATCTAGGGATAAGAACACAGCGACATTGAATTGCAGGTGTGTTGAAAAAATAGAGTATTTAAAATGGGCATGTGGTTAAATTTTCGCCGGAATGGGAACAGATCCAAACATTCGAGTACATTTGTGGCTAGGCGTCTTAAACTCGGTTCCCTAACCGCGCAACTCTAACTTAACCCTTTCGAACCTGAAAGCAACCAGCAGGAAAATTCCTGGTTTCTTGATTATTTTAGTTTTAGTATGGGCCTTAAAAGTAGAACATTTTTAAGTGGAGTCTCTACCCCTCCAGGGAGGTCTAGGGGGGGGGACAAATATGTCCCATTCAGTGTTTTGAGCGGGACGTATAGGTCCCGTTGGGACAGGAACAAGTTTATAATACATTTTTATTAATTACTAAAAGTTAGAGAATGTCGGCAAGCTCTAAATGGGACTCATAGAACCGTTACCTGAACTTCAATATACCAGGCGGGACAGTTTTTAATGAGTTTAAATGGAAAATTAAGACTTTAGTTATAAGAAAACTTTTTCTGGGATGTATATGTCCCAACAGGTCCTGAAAGGGTTAACCTAAAGCAATCTCAAAGCTAGTACACTGGCACAACTGGTTCTCACAACCACATATGAATATGCGGCCAATTAACATAACACAAACGTTAAAATCTCTCCTTCAATTAGTAATAAATTTTCCAATAAAGGAAAATATTTATATTTTTTTAATTTATGATACTGTTTATGGATTTTATCGCCCAATCAAAATGTTGTAACAACAACAATTACCGTAACTGCGATATGTGAATGCATGTGAACAAATCTCTATCTGGTATTTATATAAAATTTAGATTAGAGCAAGCATTCGTTCAAGTTTATAGAGCTTAGTTCGAAAAAAAATACAAGTAAAGTGCTTTGTATAAAAGAAAACAAGGAGATATGTATATGAAGAAAAATGTAAGTATAAGAGGTGAAAAAATTAGCACAAAATGTAATAGCAAAAAATAATTCAACTGCACATATTACAAATTCTCAAGCACAATTGCAAGATATGAAGAACAATATCAACAACGACAACAACGACAACAAAACGACCTACAAAGGACGTGCCATAAATTATGAGGTAGTGGCGAGTGGCGGCCACCCGGTTGTCGGGCACCTTTGGCCTGTATTGTCCCACACAATCGCACACGATATTTGTGGCAAGCAAAAAAAAATACTTGCACATCGTGTTTTTCCAGCTGAAACAAGTGCAAGCAGAACTAGAGGCGATGAGCACAAATTATAAAGGTATCAGAGTATAGGAATGTATATGAACGTTCGATTGGTGTATTAAACACTTCATAAGCTGAAAACGAAAATTGCTCATCCGCAATTCAAAAAGGACGTACGTACATATGTATATATAAGAAGTGATCGTTCGAAAAAACAAATGCACAATCCATTCCAGGCAATCATTGAAAATATAATCAAAAGTGATATAATCGGCGGTCTAAGCATAACCACAAGGCGCTCAGTCACAGGGAGGAAAAACCAAAAACAAAGAAATGCAAATTTAAGATGAAGCAAAGAGGCAGTATGAACAGTATTTGGAGAGTAACCGTATCGCATAGACAGTGGTGGCAAAAGAAATTTGTTTTTTGATTGACAAAAATTTTCAAAATTTGTTTAATTACATAAAATAAATCAACGGATGCCGCAATTTTCGTAATAGCCTCTCGCGGTCGCTCCGATATTTTTCTGACTACATAAAACTTTGGAAAATTCAGCCGGCCACGCCACCAGGCATTATAAACTTTATTTTATATTTATATGTATAGAGCTTTGAAATTGTGCGCGGTTCCATGCCCCCGCTTTGAAAAAAATTTAGTTTGCTATATTTACTCAATTATTTAAAACACAGACGCGATATTCTGAGAGAGAGGAAGTGTGAGTGAATTGAGAGTGCAAGTGGAATTAAATGAATAACAGACAGGGATAATAAGAAAAAATGAGAGAAAAAGTTGACGAAGAAGTGATAGGATAATAGGAGGAGGAAGGGAGATTGTCCCTCAAAAATATCTCTAAAATTTAGGAAAATCAGCTTTCGAGCAGGACAACGTCTACTTTAGAATTAAATGTGCGACGTATTCTCTAAAACTACTCAACATATTGGGACGAAGCTTGGTAATTTGGCCTCATCTCAATCAGCGTCCAACTTGGATGGCACCATGCCCTCATGCAAACAAATTTATCTTATTCGTGATAGCTCCAAGTCACTTATGTCTACACTAATGTGTTTTTATATGCATGCCTCGTGTAGATTAAATAATATCAAGTTATGGATATATGGTCGGTGTCACGCCCTTTTCAGAAAAAATGGTTAGTTATTAGAAGGGACGAAGAGCAAAATTGAGAAGGTGAAAATGAGGTGGGAATAAAAGAAGAAAAAAGCAGAGGGCAAAATGGTAAAGGAAAGACAAAGAAGTAAGTAGAGCGAGATGATTAGGTGAGAAAAAATTAGGGAATAAGTGGAAATGAAGGTAGAAGGGAAATATAATGGAAGACTTGGACGACAAAAGAGGCAGAAGGATGAGAGGAAGAAAAAGAGCGTGTTACGGAAAATGTAAGAGAGGAAATGGAAATCAATAGAAATAGGAAAAAAGGGACATTGAAAACATATGAAGGAGTGGAAAAGGAATGGAAAATAAAGCGCGTTAGGAACACTGAAAGGAAAAGGGAGAGGGGGAGGCATAAAATATGATGGAAAAGAAGAAGAACGAGAGAGATAATAGCAATCTTTCAACATCGAGCTATAGCATGCTCCAGCAGATAGCGTGCCGAAGAACCACTGTCTTGAGCTGTGAGTCAAGTTAACACGGAATTCTTCCACTAATGATACGATATACCCCGCACATAAAAGCATAAGGTATACGATTAACTGGAAGACTAAAGAAGGAAATACCCCCGGACCCGGAGTTACTGAGGTGGTCCGCGATTTAGAAGTACTATGAAATTTTTTTGTAATTCAGGAGAGTCTTTAGTTATTCCATTTGCAATTCTTAAGCCGAATTTCAAAAGCAACGAATATCTGCATTTCGTTTTAATATTATAGTGAATTGTGAAAAATAAAAATCTATATATATAAAAGGAAAGGCTAAAATGTGTGTTAGTTGGTCGCCGGTGTTTGAAGAGATGCGTCGGTCGATTTTGTTCAAACGTGGACCCGGGTATCCCTAGAATGTGTTTATATAAGATGAATATCAAATGAAAGCTGTTGATGAGTGCTTTAGTACAGAGTAATATATTATACCGCTTGGTGACTAGGGTCTCAAGATATAGGCCTAAACATGGACCCGGATACCCTTAGAATGTGTGGGTAATATGGATATGAAATGAAAGCTGTTGCTGTGGGAGTGGGACTGGGACTGGGACTGGGACTGGGACTGGGACTGTGACTGTGACTGGGACTGGGACTGGGACTGGAACAAAATACATACCACCCTCTGGGACAGGCAATACGGGATTTAGAAGAATGAGAAGATCGTGAGCGAAGAGAAAAGAGAGAAGGAGACTGAGAAAGAAGTAGAATGAGACGAATATGGAGATAGATGAAGCGAAAAAGACGGAGGGAGGAGTGAATAAAAGGATCAGGAAAAGGTGAGGAGGGGTGTGGGGAGGGCAAAGTTGGACAGAAAAAGCTTATTAAAATGTATGCAGATAGGCCAAATTTAGGGCAGAACAACGTCTGCCGGATCTGCTAGTATACATATATATATATATATATATATATATATACCGTAGCTAGCATATTTCAGATGGAAGTAAGTCAAAACTTTTAACTTGGATACTCCAAAAATACAATTAAAATAATAAGAAGCTCAAGTAAAGATAAGCAAAAGTTCTCTATAAAATCCGGACTACTTAGGAACGCAAAATGCTCTATTGCTTGCAATAAAGAGTGGAAAGGTAGTAAGCATGTAGAACTCTAAACGAGAAACGCAGCAGCTGCAAAGCGCATTAGAACTGAGCCGTTTTAGTCAACTTGGCTTCAAACAATCAAATAAATAAATACAAGAAGATATATACCTATGAGGAGGTTTAGGCCCACATATCTTCCAATTTGAGTCGTGCACATTTTAAATATTTGCGACAAATTGACTGGTGGGACCTATGTATATATGGGTTATGCCGACTCCGAACGGTATCTGCCAACAGATACATTTTCGCTGAAAACGATTTTTATGTTGATTTTCACGGGCCTTGAACTAAGGAATTTCGGTTTGGTGGGCAAGCAAGCTACACCCACACCACAGTATCATTGAATGCAGGAAGAGGCAAAAAACAGAGGAGTACATGCCAGACTCAACAACATAAGGAAGTATGAGAGTAAGTGCAAGAATAAAGCTAGAAAGAAAAATAAAGTAAAAACAGACGGGAAGAAATTGTTGGAATTATTCGTTGTTCTATGCAGAATTTTAAAGGGAAAATAATCTCTTACAATTTATTTTATTTTTTTTTCAATTTTGAGCACGCATGTTCCTATTGTGCTATATCGACGACCTAATAGTTTTGCTACCAGTGTATGTGCATACATTTATTTTTGCTGTTATGTTGCTGCTACATGCAATGAAAGTGCAAAAACAATCGCCCAACCAAAAGAGCAATTTTTGTTTTTTTTTCCTCTTATTATTGCGAAGAATGAGCAGCAATTGGTTGGGCACCACAATTCGATGCAGTACTGCAACAAAAACGACAACACAATGTGCAACAAAGCTTGCAAATCGCTTCGGGTTGCCACCGTCAATGTGGTTGCAGATTTTAAGCTTCTCATGCTAGTCTATTGGAACAGATAAGTAATGCCAATCTGAAGATGCAATAAAACATCGGGCCAGTGCAAATAAAACAAACATATGTATGTACACATTTATACCAATACACAAACAGTATAATATATGGATATATACATATGTCAGCGATTGCAAAGTAGCTTTGTCTGCATTTCTGACACATTCTGACACAATCAACGCTTAGCTATGTTATTGCCAACACCGTGCAGCAAAGCCCAAAAGATCATAACGAACACATCTACGTACAATTCGTAAAATATGTACACATAAATATATCTACGGAACCCTCCAAGCTTAAGTGCCCTACGTGCTGTGAAAATGAAATTGAAAACCAACGGAAACTTAACCACTTATGATGAAGACGTGATCACGATCACTGCAGGATAAAATGGAAAGAGAAAAAATTTTACTTAAAATAATGCCTTCAATCGATTGTGGTTAAGTCTGCAAATTGCTGATTTTTAGTGCAGTAAGATTGGTTTGATGGCGGCCGCCGTGATGTGGTGGTATCGTGCTCCGTCTACCACACCGAAGGTCTTGGGTTCAAGTCCCAGGCAAAACAACAACAAAATTTTTAGAAAAAAAATCTTTTCGGGGTCGCCCTTAAGCAGTATTTTGCCAAACACTTCTAGCGTATTTCTGCCATGAAAAGCTTCTCTCCTAAAACAACTCTGCCTTGCAGATACCGTTCGGAGTTGGCGTAAATTTATGGGAAAATTTAAAAGGAGCACGACGCAAATTTGAAGAGAAGCTTGGCCTAAACTCTCTTTGTAGGTATATCGCGACTTGTACTTATTTAATATTAAAAATAAATAAAAAAAAATAAATGTAAGGCGCGATAACCTCCGAAGAGATCGAAGGCCGAGCTTCTCTTCCAATTTGCGTCGTGCTCCTCTTGATTTTTTCCTACAAATTGGCCGGACGGGACCTACATGTTTTATGCCGACTCCGAACGGCATCTGCAAGGCAGATGAGTTTTCACTGAGAGCTTTTCATGGCAGAAATACAATCGGAGCGCTTGCCAGACACTGCCGAGGGGCGACCCCGCTTAGAAAAATTTTCTTCTAATTGAAAAATCTTATTTCTAAAATTTTGATGTTGCTTTGCCCGGGAGTTGAACCCAGGGCATACGGTGTGATAGGCGGAGCACGCTACCATCACACCACGGTGGCCGCCGATTATATATTATGATTTAATATTGGTTTGTGAAAAATAACAGAAAGTGGAAAAAGTTTGCTTATGATTACCAGGAAAATTCTTTTTCTTCTTTATAGGTTTTAGCAGTTGAACGCCGCGATTTTTACAACCACGCAAATATAATCAGATATATTTATTTCTCCTGCTAATATTAGCTTCTCCTAGGGCTAGTTGCAAATTTATCACATACGAAAATCACATATTACAAACGGCAGCGGGAAAACCTCTTCAAGCTCTGGGCGAGTAACCACAGAACCCATCGAGTCTCATATAATTTTATTTATCTTTATAGTTTACGCTTGACCGTTACTTCAGTCGGTTCTTCGCTGAGCTAACTTGTGACCTGTCCCTTATAGCTCAGTGGGAAACTGCTCTTAGTCTGATTCTATAGGTGTGTTCCGATAAGAACGCCTGGGACTGGAGATCCTTTTCGCAGTACTTATCAGAAGAACTGAAATAGCTTTATTTACCAGGTGTTACAAAAACTATTTTTCAAAGCGCAGCTCTTAAGTAGAGTGAGGCTCAAACTTTCACTTTGAGTTGATTAACTTGGCGTCTCCTTGTACAGTAAGCTGGATGGAAAAAACATAACGAGGTTAAATGTGGGTTATAAACGCAAATATAATGCATTAGCTGTGCATCGCTGTTTAAAACCCTTCTCATTTTACAGCATCACGGTTTTTTGGCCGGTGCAACGCTTATTGCGCTTTCTTTACCATCCATTAAGGCTCACGAAGTTATGCCCAATGTTCTCTAGATAGATCTGTGTGTTAAACTCCAAAGAAGTTGTAATCCGCGTAGACTGCATGCAAACCCTATCTGGGCCATATCAGTTTTGGCAATGTCAGTACTTACCAAAATTTACAAAAACTAGATTGTACTTCATCTACTCTCTCTATAAAGAAGAAGTTGTCTTTTAGAACCACTGAGAAGCACGAATGGGATGACATCTTTACTTCAGACACCCATTCGACAACCCTCCTCATGGGTGGCCCAATCTTAATTGGCATGTTTTGTAGTATTGAATACTTAAAGGTTATTTCAATCTCTTAAAGTAAATGGCTGCCAGGCCAAAATAGATATTTTAAGCGGAGATAATATTCGTAAAGGAGGTACCTCGCTGGTTGCTATCAAAGAATCTCAGTTCTGTATTTTTCTGACGTAAATTATAATGAGAAATATTGCTCTCAGAATCTGCGAAAATAGGGGTTTCTCTCTTTCTGTACTTAAATACGATCTGTACAGTGATTAAAAGCAGGTCGTTTTGTACGCCCCCCTCTCTGGTAGCGTTTTCGACACCTACTTCGTGTTTTTTCCAACGGTGACATACTCTTCACCATACCTGTAAGAGAAAAATCTCTCCTGCCCTAGAAGGTTCAATAAGATTATATAAAATCGTTCCCGATATGGTCGGTAGTACATTAATGGTATATTTTCCCCAACGAAATATATCAAAATTCGGCTAAGGACCAGCAACATCGAATTGCAAAAAGCCTTCAGAGAGTCTCTTTATCGCTATAAGAAAAAGTTGGTGGCGCAGCCCTCTACCGTTAAAAAATGTTACATTCCGAAGACTTAAATATCCAACTTTAAAACCAGGGACTTATCTTTCGTTCACTTTCAAGTTGCCAAATATGATTTTCGAGTATATCTGCACACGAATCACCGGCCTTAGCATCTCTAGCAAACAAGGGGCTTGGAAATGTCTGAGCTCACAACCAGTAGTATAAAGGTGCCGTAATGAAAGGATCCAGGCTCAAGCCATGGCACAAATATTATTAAAACAATATTATAAAATGTTCATAAACAGACAGGTCGTTACAAGATAGTAGTTTAGTAAACACCCGAGTGTATCTTGGAAATGAAAACTCTTCCCTGCTTGATGCTAACTTTTTTTTCAACGCTCTGCAACGCAATTATTTTTTCGTGAAGAAAAATTTTGGTATTTGATTCATTATGGAAACTAAAACTTAAGTCCAGCTGTAAACAAAATATGAATTTTTCACTTCTCACATTAAGTTGTAAATCCACTAAGTCTAATAAAAGTATACATCCCACACTTAAAAAGACTCAGATTATCAACAAAATCAGAAGGAGGCTAATAAACCAAAGCGAAATAAATGCTGCACTATATGAATTTCCCACTCCCCAAAAAACACAACAACACACAGATTAAAGAGTTAATTTGCTATAAAATACACCATTTCATTTTCATTAAATGAAAACTGAAAATGAACTATTAAATATGAACAGGCACTAAATGACAAATAAACTGCTCACTGACAATGTGGACGTCGATGACGACGACGACAACAAGCCATCAAATTGCCGCGCGGCTTAAATTTAAGAAACGTAGGCGTGTACAAGCAAAATACTTGCACGAGATTACATACTCGCTTTAGCTTTATTATCAGTCACACGCCTAACTTTTTCGGGCAACATAAATGGGAGCCGACAGCGACAGGTACAATGCAAAAATAATAACATTATATGTTGCTGACAGTGTTGTTGTTTTGTTACTATTGACGTCGCAACGTCAATATGCTACCAAATGCCAGTTTTAATTAAGACTTCGTATGAGAATTGAGCGAAAATGTAGCTAGTGCTATGTACAAGTACAGTCCCTAGCACTTAAAATGGGATAGTTGATTTTCAACGTCGAAATTATTTTGAATAGTTGACCCAAGCATTCCCGATGTAAGTTCGGGAGATTGTTGTGATAAACGTATATAAATGATCTAGAAGAGCGCTGAAATGATTTCGAAATTGTTCAAAAATGAAGTTATGTCGAAATGATTCCTGAACAGTTCTATAATAATCCCAAAGCTACTGCATAGATACATAAGCTATACCGATTTGATCCAGGGATAGTCCCAAAAAAATTTATCTCGAAATGATGTTGACTAATACTCTGAGATATGTAACTCTAAAGTAGTCCACAAGTAGTCAAAATTTCTCCTAAACGATTCCAAAATAATACCGAAGTGATCCCAAATAAATATTTGGAGGTAACCCACATTAGTCCCAAAAATTATGTAGAAATTATCTGGAAATAGCGGAACGAAACAAAAACTCCGGCTTATTCCAATAAAAAATCAAAAATAATACCGAGCTGCTCCAGAGGTACCCCCAAAATGATTACGACATTGTCTAGGCATGATAATAGGAAATCTTGAAATCATCTTGAATAGAGGTAGGTATCAATCTCAATAGAATTGCGTAATTATCTTGGAGCAGTCGTAAAGGGATCCTGAAAACAGTTCTGTAGTAACCCAGAACCAATTAGGAGTGTTTTAGAGATAGTCCCGGAATTAAATTGAAGCGGTCCTAAACTAATACAGAAGTGTTGATAAAATAAACTAGAAACTGTCCAGCAAAGATCTAAGAACATCAGTAATTGAACCAAGTCCATCCGAAATAGTGTCGATATGATAATGAATGCAATCATTGAATAATAGTATCATGAGGAATAATAGTACAGAAATTATTTTGAAACGGTCCTCCGATTACACAAAATTATTTCCGATAGATCCAAAAACAATACCGAATTGACTCCGAGACAATTCCAGAAAAAACACAAAATTGTTCCGATCACATTTCCGAGACGGCAAAAAATTTCCTCGAAATTACAGACAATCTCAAATTTTTTCCTGAATTGATCTCGAGAACAATCCCGAAAGAATAACCGAAATATATCCAAATAGCACAAAGGCGTTTCCGCCTATATTTCGAAAACATTCGTAAAATTACCTCAATCGTCTCAAAACTATCCCCAAAAAATCCCTAAAATGGTCGCCAACCAAATTCTGAAATGGTTCCCAGAACCGCATCAACCATATTTTTTCAAAAAGTTCAATAAAGTGAGCACTATACCCATACCCATTTTGACTATGATTGACTGTGCACATTTAAGATTGAAACAAATTTTTTTATGAACGAAAAATAATCGGCAACATTTTAGTAAATAGCGCAAAGACGATCGATTGATCGGCGACAAATCAGCCGCACCAAATGTTGTTAGCGCGTTTTGTGGTGAATGCAAACAGTAACCGTCAACCAACAGCAACAATAATAATAATAACAAAAACAAGTAAAGATGTTTAAGTTCGGGTATAACCGAACATTATATACTCAGCGTGAGATTCAATTACACATTTCATTTCAGATAAATTACTTTTCTACATAACACGTGGCACCACCCGTTTAAAAAAAATGTTTCTCCATTTCCCCTTACAATAAAACTTGATAAGTGAAATATTGATTCAAAACTATTTTTTGCTAAGTTATAGCTTATTATTCTAGTCTACGACCCTTTTAAACTTGTTTTATATCTAAGTTCCCGTGGTCTTTAACCGATCCCCTCCATTTTTACTAGAAATATTTTCTGCTATAGGGAAGTTTGTGTACCCAATTTTATTACGATCCGTTAATTTTTCTTCGAGTTATGGCTCCCTAAACATAGAAAATTGCTTAGTCATAAAAGGGGCGGTGCCACATCCATTTTGAAAAATTTTGGTGTTTTCCAATTTAACGTTATAACTCAATTTAAAAAGTAAAATTCTATTGATACAGAGCTCTTTTTCGCTATGATATAGCTTATTATTTTCGTCTACGACCCTTTTAAAAATCTTTTATATAATAGTGGGCGTGGCTTTAACCGATCTCGTCCATTTTTTCTAGAAATATTTCCTGCTATAGGGAAAATCTGTGTACCCATTTTATTACGATCCGTTAATTTTTTTCGAGTTATGGCTCCCGAAATATAGAAAATTGCTTAATCATAAAAGGGGCGGTGCCACCCCCAATTTTTTAAATCTGAATTTTTTCCTATTTATTGTTATAAATACACTTGGGAAATGAAATACCATTGATATAAAGCTCTTTTTTGCAAAGTTATAGCTTATTTATTAGTCCACGACCCTTTTAAAAATCTTTTATGTAAAAGTGGGCGTGGTCCTTAACCGATTTCGTTAATTTTTCTTCAAAGCATTCCTTATAGTAAAGGCAAGCTCTCCGCTGAATTTTGTTACGATAGGTTTAACGATTTTTGATTTAGGATTAATAATATTTGTAAAATTGATTTTATCACAAGTGGGCGGTGCCACGCCCATTTAAAAAAATTTTTAAGTTTTTATCAAGAGTCTCAATATGAGTCCACACGTCAAATTTAAACATTGGTGTATTATTTACTAAATAATCAGGTTTTTTGTGTTTTCCGAAATTTATATATATGAAAAGTGGGCGTGGTTATCATCCGATTTCGCTCATTTTCAATAAAAACCTATTCTGGCTCCACATAAACTCGTTTACCAAATTTGGTGAAGATATCTCAATATTTACTCAAGTTATCGTGTTAACGGACAGACGGACGGACGGACGGACATGGCCCAATCAAATTTTTTTCGAAACCGATGATTTTGATATATGGAAGTCTATATCTATCTCGATTCCTTCATACCTGTACAACCAACCGTTATCCAATCAAAGTTAATATATTCTGTGTGCAAAGCACGCTGAGTATAATTTTTTTTTCATATGCCGACAATCAGCAACTAAGTATGTATGTACGAGCTTGCGACGTGCAATATAAATGAATTTACCTGCGCTGGATTGGATCGCTGGCACATACGCCGCCTGGTTGCTTGGCTGATCCGTCAGTTGTTGGTTGGCTTAAACGACCGAACGACCATATATCAACAGGTTATACCAAAATGACGTTAATGAAGCTTGTTAACAAGATTTTGGCCAATGATTGCTGCGGTCGCAGCAAAATAGCAGCGACAAGCAGCCAGCAGCTGCACAAAATATGAGCCGCAAATTTATGCCAACACTTTTATTTTATTGGAACACATTTTAAACGCATACGATTTTTTTTCAATTGTTTTTATTCTTTTTTAACAGCCAGGTCATACGCAATGTTGATTCGTTAATAGAGTCAATTAGTGACTTTATTCACACAAATCGATTCCAGTCACACTAAATGACACGAGACGTTTGAAAAAGCAATAATAAAAAAACACACAAAATTGCACACAAGTAGCACAAAATTATTATTTAAATCGTCATAAAAATACTTATGATAAAACTTTATGTGAAAGTGAACGCTTTCACATCATAAAAGTGGCAGGATGAAATAAAACGTGTGGCAAAATTTATCAGTAGCTGGCTAATTTTCTTTGATGGGATTTAAAAAAATTACTAAAATTTGTTGGATCCATAATTTTTTTTATTTGAAGCACAATTTAATTTTGTTTATAACATTATCAACAACAAAATGCTTTATTTGGATTATATCTTGGAAAGATATACATTTTTTGAATTAAAAACTTCCCATTCTTCCAGAATTGCTGTAATCTTAATCAATTATGTTCGGGTGGGATGCGCCCGAAAATCTAGAAACTATCCCGTCATTACACCAAAAACAATATTGAAGTGACCTTTAAACTGTTCCGATGTAGTGTCAAAATGATTCTGGGAATAATATAGTTCTGAAGGGAGGAGTTACCTGGAATTGATAAATTAACTCGAAGTGATTCTGTAATCGTTTCAAATTGGTTCCGTAATATTGATCTGACCTACACATCAAATATCAGTGACCTACGTTGAATAAACTCTGAGTTTAAGGATTTAAATCAAATCAGTTTCCAGGCAGGAGAGAGGTTTTTGAATGATCTGAACATAGTCCCAATATTATCCATAAACCTAAAGCGATTCAGGAAAGCGATAACTCAAATAATTCGAGGGAGGTCTGAAACCATCTCAAAATAGTTCCTCATTAGGCCGAAAACAATCCTAAAAATATCTTGGAAAGTGGTATGTATGTGCTAAAATAGTGTCAGCGTGATTCGTGAACAATTTCGAAATGATCCAAAAGTTAACTTACAACTAATCAAAAATAGTCGCGAAATAATGACATTAACAGCTCTAAAATTATTCAAAGATGGCCTAGAATTGACTCAGACCAACGCAACATCGAAAATTTAGAAAAAACGTTGTTCCATTAGAAACAAGTTTTTCTAAGCGGAGTCGGCCCTCGACAGTGATTTGGCAAACATTCCGATTGTATTTCTGCCATGAAAAGTTGCTCAATTAAAATTCATCTGCAATGCAGATGCCGTTTGGAGTCGGCATAAAACATGTAGGTCCCGTCCGTAAATTCGAACGATAAATTAAAAGGAGCACGACACAAATTGGAAGAGAAGAGAAGCTCGGCCTAAAAGCTCTGCGAAGGTTATCTCGCCTTGCATTTATTTATTTTTCATACCTAAAATAATTCGAAGTGATCCCGAAGTCGTTCCAAATTGCTTCAGTTGTAGTCTCGAAACTACTCAAAAAGTCCGAAAGTGTTCCTGATGTGATCCTTCGGCTCATCCTAAATGATGTCGAGATAGTCTCGAAATGATCCTGAAGCTGTCCCAAAATTATAATTAAAATAATTCCGAAGATATTCTGTAATTATTCCAAACTGGTTCTGAAATAGCTCGATATTATTTCGAAACTAGTCCCCCTCCCCCCTGCATGAGGTTTCCATCTTTAATTGAATGATATGGTATGTCCTCATCTTATGGAAAAAAACTAAGAGTCTATGTTTTATTGTATGAATCGATGTGTCCAAGTTTGATGATAAAAAACGATAGGTCCCGTTTTTAGTGTTTTTCTAATTTAACCGCACTTTTACGGATATTTTTATTCTAATTTATTCACTCTTAATACAAATTCCCTTTTTACAGCCGAGCGTTTATTACATGGATAACACATAAATATTGGGCTATCTATAAGACAAGGAATGTTAATTTTTATTGATGGGACAAGATTATCAATTTTTTCTTGAATGTAGTATTCATATTTGTTAATGATCTAGCCTCAGATTTCCATCAGTGCACTTTTCTGAAACTTTTGGAACATACAGTGGCAGTCGTATCGGAGACATCGAAGCTTCAAATTTCTTTGTTTCTGAAACTGTCGGAAGCGTATGGTGCGAAATGGCAAATACGTATTTGAAAATATCTTTCAAACCCATTATTTTCAGCACACCTTCTATCTTTAACAACGAAATAGTTGATCTGTATTTGTTTTGTCGAAAACCTCTAACACGTTTGCTGCTGCCATACAAAAAAAGCGATTACCTAGATGTCACTACAGTTTTTTTACTACCTTTATAATAAGTCCCTTTCATGTTTGCCCCTCATTTCCATACGAATTGTTGACCAACGGAAAAGTCGTTTTCGGTAACTTCCCGTTGAGCTAGACACTTGATACTTAGAACATAGTTGAGATCTGGGGGACATTACAATGCAAGTGAAAAAAATAGGTGGCGCGCGGATCGCGATATACAGAAAATTATTTTTAAAATGGAAATTTTGTGATCGACTTTTAACTAACCTCTCGGTGATCCAGAGACTTGAAACTTAGCATATAGTTTTCGAGTCGATGGCATTACAATTCGTGGAAAACAAAATGCCGCCAGATGGCAGACGAATTGAGATAACGAAAATCCCTGAAAAAACGCAGGGAATCTTGCGATCGATTTTAAGTAACTTCCCGGTCAGCTAGAGACTTGAAGCTTGGGCCGTGAGTCAGAACCCGGTGACAATGCAATATCTGATCAAAAATTATTTTTGATTTGGGAATTTTTAAATCCATTTTCAACTAACTTTTCGGTGAACTAGAGACTTGACACTTGGCATACAGTTCGAGGGTTGGTGACAATACAATTTACAGAAAACAAAATTCCGCTAAGTGGCGCGCTAAGTGAGATAACTACAAATCCTTGAAAAACGAGGGGAATCTTGCAATCGATTTTTGAGTAACTTCCCGGTGAGATGGAGATATGAAACTTGAGCGGTAAGTCAGAACCCGGTGACATATTTTAATCAAAAAAATTCCTGCTCGGTGGCGCATGGATCGAGATATAAGAAATTAATTTTAATTTGGCAATCTTTCAATCCATTTTTAACTACTTTCCCATTTACCTAGAGACTTTTAGCTTAGCACATGTTCAAGAACCCGCTGACAATACAATTTTATAGAAACAAGTTCCGCGATGTGGCGTTGCAAATTGAGATAACTACAAATCTCTGAAAAACTTGCCGGAAGCTAGGTACGTTGAAACTTGGGCCGTTGTTTCAGAACCCCGTGACATGCAACATTTGATAAAACAAAATCGCTAGGTGTCACTGCGGATCGAATAGTAGGAAACAAATATTAATTGAATCTTGCAATCGATTTTTAACTAGCTTCCTGGATATGTGTAGACTTGAAATCTAAATTGTTTAAACTCGGTCTTGCAATGTTTGATCAAAAATTTGAGCTACGTAACGCCAGTATACTATTTAGCGGTTAGGCCCAACCTTCATGGCTATCCTCCTGAGTGTTGCAGGCCCTGTAATATCCACATCGTTGAATGCCAACTCATACACTCCTTGCATACTTTTAGTCTTACGCAACTTCACCCAAGATTTTCAGCCTGGAAAATTAGTACTGACAAACGATGTGGATTCTCTTGTTTGAGGCACATTCTCCAGCAGGAAAGTGTTGAACCTGACTTCCTCAACAATTGTGATCAATATTCACCACAACGATTTGCAGGGGCAACGCCGGCCCTTCGCCAATTATGAATAATCGCCAACAAGAATTTATTCCACCACATTCTTTGTCAACTCACCCTCTCCACCATATCAAGAACATCGAAACAGCTTACTAATCACCGATTTATAATGTAGCACACATACATCTCTCGTCACTAAGCCGAATGATATATATAGACGTAGTACGTCCGAGCAACGCCAAAGAAGGGTTAGCTATTTTGAACCATAAATAAAGATAAGAATTTTCACTTAGGAATTACTTAAATAACTAATCAAAGTTGCAATTGCCTTTTTGTAGGCAGTACTAAAAATTGAAAATAAAAAGATGATAAACAAATTTTAAGGACTACCTTTATATAAATGGACCAATCTAGGTAGTTGTGCACTGCTTAGGGAATATAGAATTTTACTCCTTAAACAAAGTGTATTAACACACCAAGAGGTTATTGAATGGTTAAATGGAAAAAAACTGGATCACGTTGTACCATTACGTTAAATCAGCGTTAAAATATAGAAAGCAGATTTTAGACGAGGCATTTTAAAAGTTATAATTAAGAAACAGTTTATTACTAAATAATGCAGAAAACAGTTTATAATAAATATAATGTTAAGAGATGAAAATTAAAGTATGACGGCGCTAAGCCAAAGTTTAGTTAAAAAAAATAATATTTAAATAGTAGTCATTATTGTATTGTGAATTTAAAACAAATAAACAACTACTACTACTACTACTACTACTAACTACTACTACTACTATTACTACTACTAAATGGACCAAAAATAGAAGGCAATTTTTCCTTTAATAAAGACATAATCTTTTTGAATTTTGACTAAAAAACTTTAACAATAGGTCTTGTGAAAGGATTTTGGGATTTAAAATTATAAAGGTGGAGCGCAATCTTTCAATTTAAGGCAAACCATGTACTTGGGATTAACTCATTGATTATTTAAAATTTAAACACGCGCTCTACCTTTATAATTTTATATCCCAAAATTCTTTTACAAGAGACATTGTTAAAGTTTTAGTCAAAATTCAAAAAGATTATATCTATATTAAATGAAAAAATTGCCTTCTACTTTTTGGTCCATTTATATAAAGGTAGTCTTTAAATTTTTTTATCATATTTTTATTATATTAAAGTCATCTTTACGTAATATGTACTTACATATATACCCAGGACGAAGTATTCCACTAAAATATAGAAACAGTTTCTCCTCACTCTGTTGATATATACTTTTTCACTTGGAAGCACAATGAACTTGGAAACATTACATATAAAAAGTTTAAAACCCGTACTTATCCACAACTCTATAAAAACCTGCACAGTACTTTGTAAAACTACTTATTCTCGTTTTTGATCAATAAACCGAGTGCAAATCGATAACACCATTTCGACCACACGAATAAACCGGTGAAAGACAATTACGTCGTAAAATCAAAAGACTACAATTACGCGCATAACAATAATGCACAAATCATTTATCATAATCAATGTTATTGATTCGTCTTAAAAAATTATAAATCAGATTGATATGAAGAAAACAAGCAAACAAAAACAAAATTACTACAACTGAGCAAACTAATAGAAAGGCGCTGAGTTGGTACCTACTGAAGAAAAGTTTTATTTATATCAAAACACTTGTGGAATGATATTGGCTGTAAATAAAAAGCGATTCGTACTTGTCATAAAACAGTGAAGTGCCATGTGATGGAATGATTGAGTAATGGAGTGAGTAACGGCATACATATCTAGTAATGAGTTTTAAACCACAACGCAAGAGCAAGCAAAAAGTAGAGAAGAACAAAAAAGAAACAAAATTGAGAAAATCGAATTTTTACGCTTCAATCCAACCACGTTCACTGCAATGTTCGCACAATTACACTGGACGACGAATTCTAACTTTTTTCTTTACCAGAAACGCCGTTATGAAATTCGTATGTAAAATCATCCCTGATTTCGAAAATTGAGTTCATTTTTTGATTCTATGGTACGTTTTTGAGATATTGCAATTTACCGTTATTCGAAAAAACCAAAAAAGATGGCTCCTTTAATTACGTATAACGTGTCAAGCAATTGCAAACAGTTACAGAATCGGAAGGGACGATAAAATTTGCTATAAATGCATCATACATTGTTTTTTGCTCAACCATATAGTTTTCGAGATATTAGCTCATCATTTCAGATTTTTGTATGAAAAAAATATGAAAAAAAATTACTTTGCGAGGGCAGCATTCCAAAACCACAACTTTTTTTCCAAATATTTTTTATTCACGTAAAGCTCTGTTTAATTAGAAAAAAGATAAGCTATCATCGAGAAAATCGATGCAAAACTACGTAAGTTATAAGCGATCAAATAAAATACCCAGGTTGCGCATCTTCAATGTATGTTATACATACATTATATTACATAGGTATAAAGTGCAAATGGGATATTATCTGGATAAACGAATAACACCATAACAATGATAATACTTTTTCTTTAAATAAATCAAATAGTACTTTTAATACTCGAATTGTTTTATAGTAGGTAGAGTGGTTGCATCGAAAGGAAGAGTGGTTGGGTTCGAAAGCTCTGTAGGCATGTAGTTATAAACATGTATTTCCGTCACTTATGGGTAAGTATGCAGGTAGATTTTCAAAATTATAAGACACAGAAAATTTGTAAAGCCTACATCTAAAGCAGGTAGTATTTTCTTTTCCGGCTTCGTATAAAAAGGAAACGTTCTGTCTAGGTAAGAGATTTGATTTTTTAAATATTATTCTTGTCCGAGTATGAATATGAGTTAATGCGCCTTGAAACTTCGTAACAACTGCAAGGCTCGCCGAGATAGTTCAGTTCATAAGTCAAATTTCAAAACTGTTGATTTAGTAAAAAATAAAATGAGTAAAAGACGCGAGGAATTTGAGTGTAATAACGATCCAGATATGTTCTGTTCATGTGTGGCCACTATGCTATCATAAGGCGACGACGAGTATTCTCAGATAGTATCAAAACTTTATACTCCAAGTATTTTGGCATTGAGCATAAAAAATGCTGAAAAAACCATGGACACGAAACACTTGTGTACATCGTGTCGAGTAGAATTGATTCAGTCGGAATCCGGACAACAAATAAAATTTGATACACCAATGATATGGAGAGAACCTACTTGCCATTCAATAGAGTGTTATATTTGTCAAACAAAAGTACTTGGCGTTGGAAGGTCAAGAAGAGTAACCTACGCCAGCGTACCTACAGTGACATTACCAGTACTACATTCAACGGCAGTTGCGGATCCAGTTCCATTGTCAACAGTAACATCTGAGTGCGGGGAATCAAGTTGTACTGAATTTCGCATGGGAAAGGAGAGAAACGTTCTATCACAAGCACAAACTAATGATTGGATAAGAGATTTGGAACTATCCAAGGAAAAGGCGAGATCCACACTTCTCGTATGCAACCAATTTAAATTGTATCATCCGATGTTAAGGTGATATATTGTAGAACTCGTCACGAACCATTTTCCAAACACTATACCAAGAAAGACAGTATATGCTACTGCAACGACATTCCTGGTTTATTCAAAGAGTTTGGTCAAACATATGATTCAAAGAGTGGCGATTGTTCATAGACAGCAATAAAACTGAGTTTAAAGGCTGTATTATTGCATATGGTAACAAAAAGCCTTCTATCCCGCTAGCACATGCAGTAAATACAAAGGAAACCTACGAGGAAATGCAAAAACTACTCAAATTTAACAAATATGAAGAGCATGATTGGAAAATATGTTCTGATCTCAAAGTCGTTGCAATGCTATGCGGTCTACAAAGTGGCTACACCAAGCACTGCTGCTTCCTCTGAAAGTGGGATAGCCGAGTTCGTAAGGACCACTACGTCAGAAAGGATTCGCCGGAAAGAGTCGAGTTACCGTTGGTGTGGATAACATCAAATACACCCCTCTTGTCAAGAAAGAGAAAATCATACTTCCACCCTTACACATCAAGCTCGGTCTCATTAAAAACTTTGTTAAGGCTTTGGACAAAGAAGGCGAAGCATTCGACTATTTGAAAACAATTTTTCCAGATATTTCTCAAGCCAAGATAAAGGAAGGTATTTTTGGCGGACCACAAATAATAAAGTTGATCAACAATAATCAATTCAAAGGACTACTCTCATCAGTTGAGGCAGCAGCGTGGGAAATCCTTTGAAAACGTCGTTGCTTCTTTCTCGGTAGACACAAAAGCTCTAACTACGAGCAAATAGTGAACGACTTAATCAATAATTATGCGAAAATGGGTAAATATTAAGGGCTTATTAAAATTAATTTCCCAAAATTCTATAACTTGTTTACCTAACTAATATTTTCTTTCCAGGCGTAAATATGTCGTTAAAAATTCACTTTCTGCACTCACATTTGAGCTTTTTTCCGGCAAATCTTGGCGACGAAAGTGACGAACATGGTGAACGGTTTCATCAGCAAATGAAATTAATTGAAAATCGATATCAAGGATTCTGGTACGTCGCAATGATGGGTGATTACTGCTGGTTTCTCATAAGAGACAACCGATCCTAAACTGAATAAGAGTCAAAGTAGAACACATAATTATTTCGACTACATAGTAAAATAAAATTAAGATAAAGATTGTTAGAATATAGTACAAACATAAATAAATTTAAAAAAAAGTTAAAAATATTGGTAATTCATTCATAAATTGAACTTTTAACTAAATAGAAATAGAGCATAGCTAGATATTTCACTCTTCTTTATACCATACATATGTTTTGAGGTATACGTTGAAATTGCGCAACCTGGTATTTTTATTTGATCGCTTATAACTTACGTAGTTTTGCATCGATTTTCTTCGATGGTAGCTTATCTTTTTCTAATTAAACAGGGCTTACGTAAATAAAAATATTGGAAAAAAAGTTGTGGTTTTGAAATTCTGCCCTCGCAAAAAAGTAATGTTTTTCATATTTTTCATAAAAAAAACAAAAATCTGAAATGATGAGCTAATATCTCGAAAACTATATGGTGAGCAAAAAACAATGTATGATGCATTTATAGCAAATTTTATCGTCTTTCCGATTCTGTAAACTTATTTGCAATTGATGTATATTGGAACGATTTTCCGTCATCCCTTGTCAAATTGGTTTTGAGACAAACCGGTTTCGGCGTTGTGCCATCATCAGTGTCGATTTTCGTTCTGATCTGTTGTTGTCATTTGTCCTGTATTTATAGTTCGTAGGTATATGAGCAGGTATTGTCAAATTGATGCTTGTGTATATTTAGTTATGTGTATGTGCTGTGTGTTCGTTCAGAACCGAGGGTGGTTTTACTAATCGATTTGTGTGGCTGACTGGGGTAGGTAGAAATCTGTGATTTTAGTCGTTTGACCTTCTTTGTCGGTTTTTGTTTGGTGTGTTAATTGTTTTGTGTTTATTTGTTGTTGTGCGTTGTCTGTTGTACCTGTGTGATTAAGTTGTTTCCTGTAAACAAGTTTTAAAGGCTCCAATATTGTGTCAGAAATGGTGTTTATCTGTTCGTTTATTATTCTACCGTCGAATGTTTTCTGTTTGTAGATTTCCATGTTTTCGAGTACGTTGAGACGTCGGCCCTTTTCTTGTATGTGAAGAACCCTAACTGTTTATTGATGTTTGCTGGGGAACATTCATTCTCGACCATGTGATTCGCGAAGTTAGACTCGGGTATAATGTTTGGATTCCGTATTTTTTGTTGTAATCTCTAATATGTTCTCTGAACCTCGTTCTTATTTGCCGTCCTGTTTGTCCTATGTAACTATGCGGCATCCGCAGGTAAGCTTGTATACGCCGTGGCTGCTAAACGGATCCTCTGAGTTAATGTTAGTTCTTAGTTTCGCCCTAGATTGTTCGATGTTTTGAATGCTGCGTTAATGTTGTATTTTTTAAAGAAATTTGCCAATTTATATGTTGCTTTTCCAGTATAGTTCATAGTCGTCCAGCTATTATTTTCTTTTCATTATTTCTTTTTGGTTCTCCATTTGTCCTTCTGAGCTTATCTACTAGTGCTTTTTTATATCCGTTGTTTGCAGCGATATATATATGACCTCAAGTTCTCTCTTATATGCCTCTTGTGTAAGAGGTGTTCTTTCAAGTCTATGTACCAAGTGCCTTAATGCTGCATTTTATGATGTTGAGGGTGATTTGAGTATTGTGTATTATTGTGTCGGTGGCCGTTGACTTCTATATATGTCATAGTTAAATCTTTGTGGCTTCTTTATCAATATTTATCGTGAGGTCTAGATAGTTGATTCCTCCGTTTTTTCGGTTTCCATTGTAAATTTTATATTGCCGTGCTGTTTGTTGAGTACTCCAGTACGAGCTCTTCGTTATTAGTAGTTAAAACGCATATTATGTCATCCACGTATCTAGCATAAAATGACACGCCTAATTTGGACTTCAGCTCCTGTATGTACTTTCTTCCAGATTTTGCATGAACACTTCCATAAGAATTGCTGATGTGGGGCTTCCCATTCCATTATTGCAATTGCTTGACCGTTCGTGACATATACGTAATTAAAGGGAGCCATCTTTTTGGTTTTTTCGAATAACGGTAAATTGCAAATATCTCAAAAACGGAACCATAGAATCAAAAATGAACTCGATTTTCGAAATCAGGGGGTGGTTTTACATACGAATTTCATAACGGCATCTCTGGTAAATTTTGGCCGTCGACCAGTGTTATTAGCCACTACTTGACGTCGCGACGCGTCGTCATACGGATAATAATAAAATATGGATAATAACAAGTAAACTTGCAAGAAATACGAGGAAAGGTAACATTTGGGGAGTAGCGAAGAATATAATAAGAGTTCGCACACCATTAACGCCATTGACCACAGAACGAAGCTAAAATGCGCTCGATTTTGAGAATTTGTGTAAAAAATTAAAAGGCAATATAGGAAATTGGTATACGTGTTGTGAGACGTGGTGGAACGTGTGGCATTGCCTAAGCAGATTTGAAGCTAGAATATATATATTTTTTAGAGATTTCTAAACAAATACTAATGTGGGCAGTGGTATATAGGTTAGGAAATCGAGAAGTATTTATTGTATCTATGACAATAATTCTGACAAAGTCCCAGGGCACCTTTTCGTAATTGTGAATAATAAATTTTCTAAGCATCCATGTCTCAAAACGAGAATGACTGGAATGTTTGACTTTTAAAAATTGTATAGCGTATAAAGTAAACATTGTCAATACTAATCAAAGCATAAAGTATTTTACTTGGGAATCTTAAAAACCAAAAATGTGTTCACAATGTGAACTCCACATAGAATCTTATGAAGCTTGGAATTAATTTCTGCAGGGTCCTTTATTTTTAAGAAAATGATATAAAAACTTTAAACTCTTTAGGGTTGTTGTTATTTTTATTGTAGTAATGGCAGGAGCATCTTTAATTGTGGTATTTGGGAATCCCACAAAGACGGAGCTTGCTCAGTTCACTAGAAAAAATGTCCTCCTTCAGCTTCTCGAAATTGACTTTTCAGAAGCTCGACTCAAAGTTAAGCTGGAAGAGAAATGTTGAAAAGAGAGATCAAAGTAAGATCTGTCAGCGCATTATGTATTGTGCCGTATGCATGGTATGTAGTATACAGTCATTTGACTGATATTAACTCTAGTCTTTTAGAAGGCAAATAACTAAAGGCTGGAAAGGTACATTGATTAGTATGCTTGAGAATATCTTATACAATGAGCATTGCACCTCAATCGTCTGCTGCTTGTTGCTTCTGCATATTTTCGTGGACTGTTTGGCCAGAGGGACTCTCTAATGAAGAGAAGCGATATAAAATGACATGGCAAGACGTCCAAACTGACCTAGCGGTTGAAAAATGGAACTTGGGCTTGGCTACTCTTGAGGCATCTACGAGTCAATCAGGTGACTGTCAGACTGTCTTCCAGATGGACATCTATGCCTTAGATAGAGCATCAAGACTACTCCAAGACAGCACAGCATCAGCGATCAAAGAAACGATCTTTGTTGACAACCTGGCTGCTTTAAAGGCATCGATAAAATGTGTTATCGTGGTGACATTTAGGGTTTTGCTGGCGTCTATAAAGCATCAGCTCTGTTAAATTTCCGGTCACAGAAATTTCAGCTGAATCGAACATAAACGGCAAAGGAACAAAGGACCATCAGCATCGAGAATACTCCCCAGTGTCTTTTTCCCTACAAAAACAACAAAAATAACCACCATTGAGCAGATTGAAAAGTAAAACTGAAGAACACACTGAAGAATCTTGCTTTGGAAGAACAAAAACGACTGAGAAACCCCAAGGTTCCTACGTGCATGTTTCAATGGAATTAAGGAGAGAAATATCTGGTTGAACGAAAGAGGCCCTAGCCAGCGGGAAATCGAAAACTGGAATAATAGCTGGCTTAATTCGAACGAAAAGAAAGAAACTTGACGAATAACTTTTACTTTTCCAGCGAAAAAAATGCTAAAAGTAGCTGTATTTCAGAGAGAAATGTAGAACTCCAAGCGAAATAAAAATCTCAATAAATAACTGTAATCATCCTAGACATATAAACAACTCAATGTAAGCTACTAAAAAAATAGCCGTTATTATCTAACATAAATATTAATATATATAATAAAATACTCCTAAAGTTGTTTGAGTGAAAATCGAATCGAATCGTAACACATGATACGAGCCTTGAATTCCGAGGAAAGTTGAAAAAACTCAAAAAATATATTTTAATTCACAAACGAAGTAAAGCACTAAAAAATAGCTATTTCACTACGGAAGAAATAAAAGAAAATCAAGTAATAACTGCTTTTACCCGAATGAAATAAAAAAACTCAAAAAAAACACTGGAATTTTCCGAGTGAAATAAAATAAATAACTGTCATTATCTGAGCGAAGTAAATCCATTTACCAATCAATAAGGAGGCCAATAGGTGCCCCATTATTCGTTTAGTCTAAATTTTTGACCTGCAACTGTCAACGGCCGCCGTGGTGTGCTGGTAGCGTGAGCCGCCTACCACACCGAAGATTCTGGCTTCACGCCCCGGGAAAAGCAACATAAACAATTTTAGAAATAAGTTTTTTCAATCAGAAAAAAAATTCTAGGCGGAGTCGACCCTCGGAAGTGATTTGTCAAACACTATGAGTATATTTCTGCCATGAAAAACTTCTAAGTGAAAACTCATCGGCCTTGCAGATGCCGTTCGGAGTTGGTATAAAACACGTAGGTCCCGTCCCTCCAATTTGTAGGAAAAATTAAGAAGGAGCACGATACAAATTGAAATAGAAGCTCGACCTAAAATTTCTTCGGAATTTATCGCGCCTTAAATTTTTTTAACAGTTATTTGAATATTATATACATTTGAGCTTGTCTGGGTCCTGAGTTAAAGCGCTCTGCCACTCCAGACTATGCAAAAATCCTGCATAGAGAATTGATGTCCTTAGTATTTTAATTTCAATCTTATTTTCCAACCTCCGATTATCCACAGCGCTTTAAGATATCTAAGTAGCTTTTCACTTCAAATATAATCACGTACAAATTCCACACCACAAGTTTTTCTAACTCAATTCCACCTCTTATTCTACTTACAGATTTACTTGCAACATCTGCTGAAGCACTTAATCATCATCAAACAAGAACAAAAAAATTATGAAGCAAAATTAATCAACTGCAAAAGTCTTTGCAATGTAAGCCTCCAGCCACCGCCAACTAAGTGACAGCTACTGCCAAACTAATCCGCTTGGCAACAGCTGTCACCACTCAACTCAATATTAGATACGGCGGAAAATGTTTCCCCGCCTGCCCGGTTCAATTGGAGCGGATATTTTTCATGGTGCCACAACTACCGTACGTACGGTATTTCGCAATTCGCGTCTCGATTCGCTATCTGGTGGCGGCAGCAGCAGCGAAATCGAAAATGTTCATCATCATCGCCAGCACCTCAACCACCATACCACCATAAACAACAACAGCCATACGACACCTCTGCAACACCACCCACCTTTGGAAATCAGCTAATATCACCATTTGATTCGAGTATTGCGAATGATTTTGCGGCAACAGCGACGCAGCATACGAATGCTGATGGCAGCGTCAGTACATTTGGTGATGATGGTGGGGCGTCGAGTAATAATTATCTGCCCGAAAACGATGCCGATTGGTGGTCGAATGCGATTGAAGAGGACACTTTTGAATCGCCGCTTGCATTCGATGGCAGTGAGAATGGTTTGTGGAATGGGCGTTTTGTACCGCCACCACCACGCGCACCATTTCTGGATGATAGCGTTGCAGCGGACGGACTTACCACCTGTGATTTATGTACGTGGGCATGGCAGCGAAATGCCTACTCGCTAGATGGATCGATTGGTGAGTAATCAGACAAAAAATTTAAAAAAAAATATGATAAAAGATTATTTTCTTATATATAGACGTAAATATGTATGTGTAACAATAACTGCAATGGCTAAGTGGGCTGACTCCATACTTCTGACATTGGGTGGGTTTTTCGCATTTTTCTGTCTTAACAGCAATTTATTGTGAAATGAGGATTTGTGAGTTCAGTTTATTGGCGCTAGCATAGCCTGTGCTTAGACTTTTTTGATGTTTTTTATACTCAGTTGAGCAGAACTCACAGAGTATATTAACTTTGATTGGATAACGGTTGGTTGTACAGGTATAAAGGAATCGAGATAGATATAGACTTCCATATATCAAAATCATCAGTATCGAAAAAAAATTTGATTGATCCATGTCCGTACGTCCGTCCGTCCGCCCGTTAACACGATAACTTCAGTAAATTTTGAGGTATCTTGCTGAAATTTGTACGTAGGTTCCTGGGCACTCATCTCAGATCGCTATTTAAAATGAACGATATCGGACCTAACCAGCCCACTTTTTCGATATCGAAAATTTCGAAAAATCGAAAAAGTGCGATAATTCATTACCAAAGATGGATAAAGCGATAAAACTTGGTAGGTGAGTTGAACTTATGACAAAGAATAGAAAATTAGTAAAATTTTGGACAATGGGCGTGGCACCGCCCACTTTTAAAAGAAGGTAATTTAGAAGTTTTGCAAATTTTAATTTGGCAGTCGTTGAAGATATCATGATAAAGTTTGGCAGGAACGTTACTCCTATTACTATATGTATGTTTAATAAAAATTAGCAAAATCGGAGAACGTCCACACACACTTAAAAAAATTTTTTTTTAAATCCAAATTTTAAAAGAAAAGTTAATATCTTTACAGTATATAAGTAAATTATGTCAACATTCAACTCCAGTAATGATATGGTGCAACAAAATACAAAAATAAAAGAAAATTTCAAAATGGGCGTGGCTCCGCCCTTTATCACTTAATTGTCTAGGATACTTTTAATGCCATAGGTCGAAAAACAAATTTACCAATCCTTGTGAAATTTGGAAGGGGCCATAACTGTTTTCTGTGAAAAAGGGCGAAATCGGTTGAAGCCACGCCCAGTTTTTATACACAGTCGACCGTCTGTCCTTCCGCTCGGCCGTTAACACGATAACTTTAGCAAAAATCGATATATCTTTACTAAACTCAGTCCACGTACTTATCTGAACTCACTTTATCTTGGCATAAAAAATGGCCGAAATCGGACTATGATCACGCCAACTTTTTCGATATCAAAATTTTCGAAAAATTAAAAAAATTCCATAATTCTGTATCAAATATGAAAAAAGGGATGAAAAATGGTAATTGGATTGGTTTATTGACGCAAAATATAACTTTAGAAAAAAACTTTGTAAAATGGGTGTGACACCTACCATATTAAGTAGAAGAAAATGAAAAACTTCTGCAGGGCGAAATCAAAAGCCCTTGGAATCTTGGCAGGAATACTGTTCGTGGTATTACATATATAATAAATTAGCGGTATCCGACAGATGATGTTCTGGGTCACCCTGGTCCACATTTTGGTCGATATCTCGAAAAGGCGTCCACCCATAGAACTCAGGCCCACTCCCTTTTAAAATACTCATTAACACCTTTAGTTTCGTACCCATATTGTACAAACGCATTCTAGAATCACCCCTGGTCCACCTTTATGGCGATATCTCGAGAAGACGTCCCATATAGAACTAAGGCCTACTCCCTTTTAAAATACTCATTAACGCCTTTCATTTGATACCCATATCGTACAAACAAATTCTAGAGTCAGCCCTGGTCCACCTTTATGGCGATATCCCTAAATGGCGTCCACCTATAGACCTATGGCACACTCCCTCTTAAAATACTCTTTAATACCTTCCATTTGATACACATGTCATACAAACACATTCCAGGGTTACCCTAGGTTCATTTTCCTACATGGTGATTTTCCCTTATTTTGTCTCCATAGCTCTCAACTGAGTATGTAATGTTCGGTTACACCCGAACTTAGCTTCCTTACTTGTGTTCCTTAAACATTCTTCGATCTTGTGGATAAGCCAACTGACCGCTTTGCTGTCTGTTCTGCCCATACTTGTAGCTGTTATCTCATACTTTTCGCTTTTCAATTAAAAGCATCGATTTTTTTCTTTTCAGTTTTGTACAGCTTTATGGACATTTTGATTTAATAAATTTTTTCTTTCGCTGCTCCTCGTTTTTCACTTTATCTGCCCACAAAGATCGCAATATCGATATTAATTCTAGCAACGTTGGATTACGTAATAATTTATCGCTACGATCGCATTTAACTGTTTATCAAATTTGTAGGCTTACACAAATATACTTACTACGTGTTGAGTAATTTTTGTTGGAATCATGTTCTGTACATAATTGAATTTGAAGATGAGTAAGTGCCTTTTTTAACTCTTCAAAAACAACTGACGTGATACTTCACTATAGGGATTGTGAGGGCACGAAATCAGTGGACAGAGCCACGCCATAAGGCCAGGTATTATCACCCCTGCTGAAGACGCTGGTTATCAACCAACTGCCCAGGCGGTTCGACGAGGCACCCCCTCAAACTTACGGTGTATGCAGATGACGCTGCAATTGTCTTCCCTTCGAACAATTAGGTCTTTGATGGATTGGACGCTTTGGGATATAAAGACCTGAGTATCTAATGTCGGGTTGACCGCCAACGCGGAAAAGGCGCATATGGTCCTGTTTACTAAGAGTTACAAGGTCCCAAATTGGAGTAGGCCTAAGCTAGGGTGAGTGACCTGCAGGAGAAACCTTGTACAATATATTTTGAAATCATTCTAGACAGTAAGTTGTCTTGGAAGGTAAACGTTTAAGAAAGAGTGCAGACGGAATCGGTATTTACAGCGATTGTAAAGCCAATCCTATACTATGGAGTATTTATTTGGTCGATAGCCACACAAAAAATAAACCTACCTCAAAAAATAAGAGGGAGTATGCAGGCTGTCAGTGTTTGATATATGGGAATAGATGGTAATGAAAAAGCGAACGAGTTAGCTAAACAGAACGCATCACTCCAAGATTGTACCGTGGACCTTCCGTTTTAACTGGACGAGATTAAAAGGCCAGAGCTGCATATGATCGACCAAGCAGGAGAGGCGTTGAACCAATCGCGGGCTGCAAAATGTCGAAGATCTTAAGGAGGTCTTACAACCTTAGATTATCAAAGTAGCTATAATCTTTTAAAGGAAGTGACTGTAGGCTCATGATGGTTATTCTGACTTAACATTGCCTTTTGGTGTCACATTCTTTGAAATTAGTTTTGTTCGTGATAGCAGGCTAAGATTGCAGCTATTAGGAGTGGCGCAGCTATCAAATCTAGGAGCAGCAAGTAGCATAGTCCTAAAAAGTTTCAGGTGTTTTTCAAGAGGACGGAGTTAATGTGTTCTGACTGCATCCCATTCACTTCAACTGTCTGAGGTTGCGCTATGCCACCAAATATTGTAATATGGTCTAAATAACCTTCCTTCCAAGGGCAGGGAAAATATGTAAATTAACGCTTAAAGAGGATGTATCCAGAGTGTATGTATTCATCTCAACGCACTTACTGTAACGACTCCCTATTGGATTTCAAACTATTGGAAGGGTCACTCGAGGGCAAAATTTTGTGCTGGGCGCCTTTCTTGACATGTTATACTTAGTTGTTGCTTTGTCATCATAGATGTCTTCATATATATTTTACCAGCAGTTATACGTGCACCAGGAGTTAGATTGATATCCAAAAATTGGCTGTATGATATGATAATTAAGCCGATTTTCTTCTCTGAAGTTCTGGTCTAGTAGTGCGCACCTAGATCTTCTACCACGTACATAATAATGAAAGTATTGACACGATTGGCATTGATTGAAATAAGCGGTGCCCTTCATACAACACCTACACTAGACGTAGATATCGTGGGCAAAATGGCAGAGGCCCGGACGGCGAAAAGGCTTGAAGATGCGGGATATAAGCTTGTGAATAACGTCGACCTAAGCAGGGCAGATTATGATGCACCAAGTAGCGCTCCTGTTGTTATACTCACCACTCATGTGCCATGAGGAAGGAAGGTGACAATACCAGCCCGAAGCTTAAGCTGCCCGATCATTGCTGGGTTTTATAGGCAGCTATCGCCCATATTAGAGATTTATAAGTCCTTCTCTTCCATTTTGAGTCATGTTGCTTTTTAATTATTTTAAAAATTGGCGAGACAAGGCCGACTTGTTTTATGCCGACTTCGAGAGGCATCTGCATCAGATGCGTTTTCGGTGACAAGTTTTTCGTGGCATAAATACACTCGGAGTGTTCGCCAAACAACTGCCGTAGGCCTTTTCCAGTAGTAAACAGCCATCACAACACGAATGCCCCAAAAGGCAACTCTTTCTTAAAAATTTCCAAAGCCCATATATGAACTACCTTATTGTTTTTAAATTCAAAAACTTTAAAATGGATTAAGTAAATTTAAAGCATAAAAATATTAACTACTTTTGAGGTGAATTTTATATATCAAATAAATATTGCAATTGAAGTTTTGCATTGTTCATCGTTTTAGCCCTTAACAGCTGCTGCAGCAGCAAGAACGGCTTCTGGCACAGTCGTGTAGTGCAACTGCTGCAGCAATAATTGTTATACAAAACCCAGCATACATACATACTTATTCAGCGGCATAATACCCAGTAGACAATTGTGTAACCGATTATACAGTAAGACCCATAAGAATTACTTTTTTTTTAACATTATGACTTAGCCAACGAATCTGTTGTGCTTTGATTCGCAACACTATGCTCCGTTGGCATCTTATAAATATTTAAGATAACTTTTCTCATTATTTCTATAAGGGCCAAACGAGGAAAGATGGAAATTACGGCGCTTCTGATAAGCCCAATTCTCAGGAAAAGCCATATTTTTGTGCATGAGAGCAGACGCATGCGGAGAATCTTTCTACTGTTTAGAATTGGGGTGCTAGGCGCATTACCTTAGCCAGGAAAAGTCTTCCATTCATAATTTAAAAAAGGACTTTACGTAGTGTCCCAGGTGGCATTTATTGTTCCAGTAGAAAGCCATATTTCTCTAGAATCTGTCCATCAACCTTGGAATGTTCGTGTACGATGTACGCCTCACCAGCATCTGAAGTGTGTTTGTCCCATAGTTCGGTGCCGTGCACTGGTAAGGGTGACATCTATCAGCAAGGATACCTGTTTAGATGCCTTCTCAGTCGCATGCTACATTTACGTCCAGTATGTTATTCGGGAGTCTAATTTTACTCCTACTTCCCAGGGAATATTTTAGTGCATCCTTTTTGTTTTTTTTTGTAAAGAGTATCAACCCTGTTTGCTTTTCTGCTGCAAAGTGGTTTCTGCGGTTTTGAAGAGTGTGGCTAAAGATGTATGGGTACTTTATTGGAAATATAAAGTGCGACTAGAGTCCCTCGAGCTCCAAGCAACAGAAAAAACAGAGTTGATACTTCTTACAAAAACAGCGTAAGAAATATAGACCCGCAAGAGCTTTCTGCATGCTTCTGCTGTCTTTTAGAATGCATTGTCGAGTCGAATGTCCTTTGCATATCCGTCTTTTTTTATAAGTGACGGTTCAAAGCTCAGAGCCAAAAATGGATTCCTGTGCACCTCCAAATGTGACTTTCGTGATCCTCGGGTCTCCTTAGGTTTTATATATCAGCATGCGGGCTCTCTAATATAGCTTCTGAGGACGCGGTGGAGGTAGCAATACTTTGACCTCATAGAATGCAAACATTAAGGACACCGGTGCTATTATTGCCGTTTATCACAACTAGAGCTTACGATTTCTTCTCGAAAAGCGGGAATTTCGATACTCGAAAAATAGATAACACGGCTTCCCACGATATTCTCCTATCTTGAAATAGTCATAAAGCTAGCGAGCTTTTAGACTTTCAATTAGTCGCCACATTGGCAGTATTTTGTGCATTTTATTTTGTTCGAATTTCGAGAGTCCAATCGGAAGAAGCCATACTCGCAAAAAATTTCTGCTCGCTCATTTAGTGAAATCGTTAGCCCTACTCACAACTTTATTAATTTGTTTGTCTGTATTTTGTTCAGGACAATTGCAGGTAGCTAAGCGGATATTTCTATGTCGAAACCTGGTCTGATCTAATATTTCTATTATCGACAAAGTTGAGCAACCTTAACCTGTTAGGATTATTACTACGGGGCATAAACTTTTCGACTATAAGGCCGAATAATCCTCTTTTACTTTTTGAAAATTTCGTTCCGATTAAGGAATTAAAATAAGCCATATATAAGGCACACAATTTTTTGTTTGTTATTTACGTGAACGGTAGTCGTATGCACAAATAATTCAATGGATACTTCCTATAGGCAATTGGATACATTTATGGTGTATGTTTTGGTGGTCATGTATGCACAGGTTTGTATGGTTTGCGTGGTGTTATGTCGCGTTGCTGCTTTTGGTTTATAATCTGTCACCTTGCGGCTGACTTGAGCAACACAAAGTGAGCTTTCCGACTGGTAAAACAAGCAATAAAATGCAATTTCATTGCTGAATGGCCACGCTATTGCATTGCATTCTTGCAATACAAATACAATGCAGATACGCATTAATATTTGAATATATGTATTCAGAAGTGATATATACGAATCTACATATGTACATAGGGATATGAGTAATTTGGCACAAGGAGTATGTAAGCGCCTGCCATGGTGTCTTATTGTTATCTGTGCCACATGCTGTTGCATATATGTATATGTACGTATTATATAATTATGATTATGAGAATGTAGCAACATGATTAATGATCCATTGCTGGTCATTTAGCTCTATGCGACTTCGCATTCATATTGCATTATCCATAATGCATGAGTTTTATTTTTAATTTTTTCGCATCAAAAATATTGTTAAATGAAATAAATTTATGAGATTTTTATATTTTTATGATTTTATGATTTTTTATATGAAATTTGATTGTTGCAGGCAATTATTCGCAAATTGTTCCTCATTAATAATATTGCAACATCTCATGGTTAACCTCCCAACTCTTCAAATCTTTGCGTTTAAAAGCAGCATTTAAATGTATTTATATACATTTATCTTTGTAGTTATGTAATTGGTTGCATGAATGAGGCGATTGTTGCCACAAATGTTTATCGCCTTTAGATTTAACTCTAATTTGAAAACCTCAGTTCATGGTTTATACTGGAATTCATTTCAAATCATAGTTTGTCATTCATTTGTCATGCAATAAGCCAATCAATTTACCATAAATGGCATGGTAGGACATGAGCAACTGACAGTGGGACGATGTCAGAATGCGCTTGAAGTGAATTTATTATAAATAAATTAGTTTGCAATGCTTGCGCATTTTATTTTCATTGTAAATGCATTTCAACGAAATCAAATGAAAAACATAATGCATCGCATTCTCTTTGCGATTGCTCCTTATAATGATCGAAGCAATCTGTAGGTATGTGATTACACTTCCTACAGATGCAACTGTTTTCAAGTTTCCTTTCAAGAAGAAGAGAGGCAGAGAGAGTATTTATAGATGGTGATAGCAGAAATGGAGGGTGGAGCCGTGTGTAGAAGTCCACCAAAGTGGGGTAAGCTTCTGACGCTATTCACCTGGGAATGCCAAAGCGATTCTTTTGCATGCGGTTCAAGCACCTCACTACTGTTGGTCACATGCGCCCAAGTATCCTCTGGGTAGCCGCTAAAAATCCGTTTAGTGGTGAGCTAATGTTAGAAGGCGATAACCTGGCTAGGCCACTCCGACATAATCGGTTTAAGGGCTAGCCGGGGAGATTCATCGACAGCGTCTGTACACCTCTATGTGCGGCTGCAAGCGGGCGTCTGTCTTGGAGCAAGCGGCTCGCTATAAAAACCCGCTGAGCGGGTTGTGCGCTGGGCTTGGGATCCGCCACGTAAAGCCACACTCCAATGAAATATACTGTGACGAATATTAGTGACACTAAGTGATAGTCCCATTACTAATCTGATACTAAGTAAATAAAGCCACAACAACAATAAAGCAAGCTGCTACACTTTTATGTACGTAAATAAATTAATCATTGTCTGTACACATAAGTGCGGGGCAACAGAGAGAGATACTCACAAACGCATGTCATCATAAGCCGTTCACACATGCACACGCATATGGATACAAAATTGCAAAATACGTGTATATAGGTAGTAAACAAGCATTGTTGAATAAATTCCGAAGATTGGGAATACAACTTGGACATGGCAAAGTTGAGTGAATTAAAAATCCAGCAACTGAAAAAGGAGTTGGAGAATAAGATCGAGCTTCAAGCATGGCTACGAGAGGTAATGGAGAAGCAAGGGATTGATGTGGACGAGTATGTCTTTTACCCTGATATGGAAGAATCAACAACAAAAATTGAAGAGAAAAACGAAACATCACAGACAGTTACGAGCACAGACTTGAACACGATTTTGACTGCAATATCTGCTTAAACATCTACAGTGTCATCTCAACTGGCAGGAGATAAGGGTATCATCGAAGCTGGAGGCACAAGATACAAAAATAATGCAGTTTGAAGAAAAATTCGAGGTAGAGGTGAATGCTTTGAGAGGTCGTATACTGGAATTGCAACTTAATCGCCCGGCTGTTTCAGCGAGTAATCCAAGGTAAAAACACCATCCTTTGATGGTTCTATTCCTTTCCAGGTGTTTAAGCATCAGTTTGAGAAGACCGCAACAGTGAACAACTGGAATCTGAAGATAAAGTTGCAGCTCTATTCGTAGCATTGAAGGGGCCAGCAGCCGAAATCCTACAGACGATTCCAGAAGGAGAGCGGAACAATATGAAGCATTGATGGCCGCTGTAGAACGACGGTACGGAAGCGAACACGGGAAACAGATCTATCAAATAGAATTGCAAAACCGCTACCAAAAAGCTAACGGGACTTGCAGGAGTTTCCGTCGGATGTTGAAAGATTGGCTCATCTCGCAAATGCACACGCACCCGTGGAAAACACCGAGAGGGTTAAAATTCAGAGCTTTATAAATAGAATACGGGATGCCGAAACGAAACGAGCTACATATGCGAACCCAAAGCCAACATTTGCTGAAACGGTATCCCATGCACTGACTCAGGAAACAGCGTCACTTTTGAGTAAGCCCGCATACAAGCTCATCGCGTGGAAGTGGAAAGGCCAGATTGGGTAGACACAATTTTGGAAGCACTGAAGGGATTACAACAAAAAAATGCCGGAGTTATGAAGTGTTTCAAGTGCGGTAAACAAAGCCACATTGCCCGTCATTGCATCACCGGTCATGGTAGTTCCAACTTGGCTGGTCGTAAAACGCAAAGCTGGAGGAGATAAGTAAGAGCGATCCAAATGTAAAGATCGAGAACTTGCCCCAGATATTGAATGTCGTGTGATATCTATCTCGCAAACTGGAAGGAAATCGAGAAGTCTTACCGATCAAAGGAAATGTGGATGGCAAGGAGCGTGTACTGACTGTAGATACGGGCGCATCTAAGAGTAAAGCCATACCTGGAACAAGATTGCGTACGATTACTGGCGAGTATAACCAAGTCCAGGGAGAAGTGATCTTAATTGGGGAGGTCATGGTTCTACACAACTTCGTTGTGGCAGAGATCGTTGATGAAGTCATATTGGGAGTGGATTCTCTAGTTGACTATGACATCAGGATCGATATGCAGAGAAGGATTATGCAGTATAAGAACAAGTAAGTGCCACTTAACTTCAGTTTTGAGCAAGGGATCAGCAGTAAGCGAGTGCTGGTGAAAGAGTTTCGACAAAAACCACAAAAGTCAAAGGCAGCAGATCGGGCAAGGCTTGATGTAACGAATGGGCCAAACAAATCAAAACCGAAGGTACCTGCGAGAAAAACACTGGCATTGACAAACCCTAATGGACGCAATGAAACGACTGAAAGAATTTTCCAGAAAGAACGCAAGGGTGGTTTCAAGTCAGCGCGCACTCATGTTGTGAAACATCAAGACGATACTGATGATGCAAAGTCAATCCGTCAAGATCAAGCTCTGCGAAGTAGCTCTTCATTGGCCAAACAACAGAGTGCGAGGGAACGATCCAGGATAATGATTAGTAAGACGAAACGCAGGTACGATGAGAACAATAATTCGGAAGTTTTCTTGGAGGGAGATTTGGTACTGCTATACAACCCTCACGGCGGAAAGGTGTTCCATCCAAATTTGGTGCAGTTGGGAAGGCCCGTGCAGAGATTTGAAGAGGACCAGTGATGTCATCTACCGCATACAAACAATTGGGAAACCACGAAATGGAAGGGTGGTTCATTTGGAGAGGCTAGCAGCGGTTAGATCGAGAGAATTGTCTGATCGGGACGATCAGACTTAGGTGGAGAGCAGTGTGACGAATATTAGGGACACTAAGTGATACTGACATCACTAATCTGATTCTAAGTAAAGTAAAAAGCAAGCTGCTTCACTTGTATGTACGTAAACAAATTAATCATTATCTGCACGCATACGTGTGGGGCAAGAGAGAGATACTCACAAGTGCATGTCATCATCAGCCGCTCACACATGCACACGCATATGGATACAAATTGTAAAAATACGTGTATTTAGCTAGTAAACAAGACTCAGGTTAACGAAATTAGTAGACCTTAGGAGAAATGGGTGAACGAAGAAACCGAAGAGTATAAAAGCGGCACAGGCTGAGGCATCACAAATCAGTTCGATGTAAGCAAGCTATTGGTTGTGAAGTATCGGTGTTATTGTGAAGTTCTTTAGTAAAGGCCATTTGCATTACTAAATAAATATTGGAGTTATTTATTCAACACTTAGTGATTCGAACTTAGCAGATGTTGCAAATAAGGGGAATTGCAGTAAATTCGTTACAATACCAATAAGCCTCGGATAAATACACTCTCTATTGATGACGACCATGGCAAACGTTTGAAGGGAAATAAATTGACGGCATGCACCTGGAACGTCCGCTCCCTGAATGGGATTGGGTGCAGATGTCCGGCTGGTTGATGTCCTCGTCACCGCCATCCAAGAAATGCACTGGACGAAGCAAGGAAGAAAGAAGATCAAAAATTGTGACATATATTGGAGTGGCCATACGAATAAGCGCAGTTTCGGCGTCGGATTCGTGGTGGGAGAGAGACTTTGTCGCCAAGTTCTGGCGTTCACGCCTGTGGACGAGCGTCTCGCCGCTATCCCAATAAAAGCAAATTTTTTTAATATATCATTCATCTGCGCCCACGCGC